>WNWK01007305.1:0-95510 GCA_009830355.1 Cherax destructor | reverse complement strand
AAGCTTGAGGACCAGGCAGGGATAACAGGAAGGCACTCCAATGGATCAGGGAATACCTGTCATGAAGACAGCAGCGAGTCATGGTACGTGGCGAGGTGTCAGAGTGGGCGCCGGTGACGAGTGCGGTTCCACAGGGGTCAGTCCTAGGACCGGTGCTGTTTCTGGTATTTGTGAACGACATGACGGAAGGAATAAACTCCGAAGTGTCCCTGTTTGCAGATGATGTGAAGTTGATGAGAAGAATTCAATCGGTCGAGGACCAGGCAGAACTACAAAGGGATCTGGACAGGCTGCAAGCCTGGTCCAGCAATTGGCTCCTGGAGTTCAACCACACCAAGTGCAAAGTCATGAAGATTGGGAAGGGCAAAGAAGATCGCAGACAGAGTACAGTCTAGGGGGACCAGAGACTACAAACCTCAATCAAGGAAAAAGATCTTGGGGTGAGTATAACACCAGGCACATCTCCTGAGGCGCACATCAACCAAATAACTGCTGCAGCATATGGGCGCCTAGCAAACCTAAGAACAGCATTCCGACATCTTAATAAAGAATCGTTCAGGACCCTGTACACTGTGTACGTTAGGCCCATACTGGAGTATGCAGCACCAGTTTGGAACCCACATCTAGCCAAGCACGTAAAGAAGCTAGAGAAAGTGCAAAGGTTTGCAACAAGACTAGTCCCGGAGCTAAGGGGTATGTCCTACGAGGAGAGGTTAAAGGAAATCGACCTGACGACACTGGAGGACAAGAGAGACAGGGGGGACATGATAACGACATAAAATATACTGAGAGGAATTGACAAGGTGGACAGAGACAGAATGTTCCAGAGATGGGACACAGCAACAAGGGGACACAGTTGGAAGATGAAGACTCAGATGAATCACAGGGATGTTAGGAAGTATTTCTTCAGTCACAGAGTGGTCGGGAAGTGGAATAGTTTGGGAAGCGATGTAGTGGAGGCAGGTTCCATACATAGGTTTAAGAAGAGGTATGATAAAGCTCATGGCGCAGGGAGAGTGACTCAGTAGCGGCCAGTGAAGAGGCGGGGCCAGGAGCTATGAATCGACCCCTGCAACCACAACTAGGTGAGTACAACACACACACACACACACACGAAGTGGTACAATCTGGAGAGTGATGTAGTGGAGGCAGAACCATGCATAGCCTTAAGAAAATGTTCCATAAACCTCGTGGAGAAAGGGAAAAGTGGACCTATTAGCGACGAGCGAAGAGGCGGGGCCAGGAGCTATGACTCGACCCCTGCAACCACAACTATTTCAGTACACACTTCTCAATGGTGCCATTGTTAAAGCTGATGATGTCACACCTGCTAGAATATAGTCTGTATTACGACTCTTTAGTTGCAATTTAAAGTGTTATATTTGGTAATGTGACTGACAACATTGTTGGTGCATGGGCTGTTGTAGTGTCAGTACACATTGTTGGTGCATGGGCTGTTGTAGTGTCAGTACACACTGTTGGTGCATGGCTGTTGTAGTGTCAGTACACATTGTTGGTGCATGGGCTGTTGTAGTGTCAGTACACATTGTTGGTGCATGGCTGTTGTAGTGTCAGTATACATTGTTGGTGCATGGGATGTTGTAATGTCAGTACACATTGTTGGTGCATGGCTGTTGTAGTGTCAGTACACATTGTTGGTGCATGGCTGTTGTAGTGTCAGTCACATTGTTGGTGCATGGGATGTTGTAGTGTCAGTACACATTGTTGGTGCATGGCTGTTGTAGTGTCAGTACACATTGTTGGTGCATGGGCTGTTGTAGTGTCAGTACACATTGTTGGTGCATGGCTGTTGTAGTGTCAGTACACATTGTTGGTGCATGGCTGTTGTAGTGTCAGTACACATTGTTGGTGCATGGCTGTTGTAGTGTCAGTACACATTGTTGGTGCATGGCTGTTGTAGTGTCAGTACACATTGTTGGTGCATGGCTGTTGTAGTGTCAGTACACACTGTTGGTGTATGGCTGTTTTAGTGTCAGTACACACTGTTGGTGCATGGTTGTTGTAGTGTCAGTACACACTGTTGGTGCATGGCTGTTGTAGTGTCAGTACACATTGTTGGTGCATGGCTGTTGTAGTGTCAGTACACATTGTTGGTGCATGGCTGTTGTAGTGTCAGTACACATTGTTGGTGCATGGGATGTTGTAGTGTCAGTACACATTGTTGGTGCATAGCTGTTGTAGTGTCAGTACACATTGTTGGTGCATGGGCTGTTGTAGTGTCAGTACACATTGTTGGTGCATGGGATGTTGTAGTGTCAGTACACATTGTTGGTGCATGGGCTGTTGTAGTGTCAGTACACATTGTTGTTGTATGGTTGTTGCAGTGTCAGTACACATTGTTGGTGCATGGCTGTTGTAGTGTCAGTACACATTGTTGGTGCATGGGATGTTGTAGTGTCAGTGCACATTGTTGGTGCATGGCTGTTGTAGTGTCAGTACACATTGTTGGTGCATGGGCTGTTGTAGTGTCAGTACACATTGTTGTTGTATGGCTGTTGCAGTGTCAGTACACATTGTTGGTGCATGGCTGTTGTAGTGTCAGTACACATTGTTGGTGCATGGGATGTTGTAGTGTCAGTACACATTGTTGGTGCATGGCTGTTGTAGTGTCAGTACACATTGTTGGTGCATGGGCTGTTGTAGTGTCAGTACACATTGTTGGTGCATGGCTGTTGTAGTGTCAGTACACATTGTTGGTGCATGGCTGTTGTAGTGTCAGTACACATTGTTGGTGCATGGGCTGTTGTAGTGTCAGTACACACTGTTGGTGCATGGGATGTTGTAGTGTCAGTACACATTGTTGGTGCATGGCTGTTGTAGTGTCAGTACACATTGTTGGTGCATGGGCTGTTGTAGTGTCAGTACACATTGTTGGTGCATGGCTGTTGTAGTGTCAGTACACATTGTTGGTGCATGGCTGTTGTAGTGTCAGTACACATTGTTGGTGCATGGGCTGTTGTAGTGTCAGTACACACTGTTGGCGCATGGGATGTTGTAGTGTCAGTACACATTATTGGTGCATGGCTGTTGTAGTGTCATTACACACTGTTGGTGCATGGCTGTTGTAGTGTCAGTACACATTGTTGGTGCATGGGCTGTTGTAGTGTCAGTACACATTGTTGGTGCATGGGCTGTTGTAGTGTCAGTACACATTGTTGGTGCATGGGCTGTTGTAGTGTCAGTATACATTGTTGGTGCATGGGCTGTTGTAGTGTCAGTATACATTGTTGGTGCATGGCTGTTGTAGTGTCAGTACACATTGTTGGTGCATGGCTGTTGTAGTGTCAGTACACATTGTTGGTGCATGGCTGTTGTAGTGTCAGTACACATTGTTGGTGCATGGCTGTTGTAGTGTCAGTACACATTGTTGGTGCATGGCTGTTGTAGTGTCAGTACACATTGTTGGTGCATGGCTGTTGTAGTGTCAGTACACATTGTTGGTGCATGGGCTGTTGTAGTGTCAGTACACACTGTTGGTGCATGGGATGTTGTAGTGTCAGTACACATTGTTGGTGCATGGCTGTTGTAGTGTCAGTACACATTGTTGGTGCATGGGCTGTTGTAGTGTCAGTACACATTGTTGGTGCATGGGCTGTTGTAGTGTCAGTACACATTGTTGGTGCATGGCTGTTGTAGTGTCATTACACACTGTTGGTGCATGGCTGTTGTAGTGTCAGTACACACTGTTGGTGCATGGGCTGTTGTAGTGTCAGTACACATTGTTGGTGCATGGCTGTTGTAGTGTCAGTACACATTGTTGGTGCATGGCTGTTGTAGTGTCAGTACACATTGTTGGTGCATGGCTGTTGTAGTGTCAGTACACATTGTTGGTGCATGGGCTGTTGTAGTGTCAGTACACATTGTTGGTGCATGGGCTGTTGTAGTGTCAGTATACATTGTTGGTGCATGGCTGTTGTAGTGTCAGTATACATTGTTGGTGCATGGCTGTTGTAGTGTCAGTACACATTGTTGGTGCATGGCTGTTGTAGTGTCAGTACACATTGTTGGTGCATGGGCTGTTGTAGTGTCAGTACACATTGTTGGTGCATGGGCTGTTGTAGTGTCAGTACACATTGTTGGTGCATGGGCTGTTGTAGTGTCAGTACACATTGTTGGTGCATGGCTGTTGTAGTGTCAGTACACATTGTTGGTGCATGGGATGTTGTAGTGTCAGTACACATTGTTGGTGCATGGCTGTTCTAGTGTCAGTACACATTGTTGGTGCATGGGCTGTTGTAGTGTCAGTACACATTGTTGGTGCATGGCTGTTGTAGTGTCATTACACACTGTTGGTGCATGGCTGTTGTAGTGTCAGTACACACTGTTGGTGCATGGGCTTTTGTAGTGTCAGTACACATTGTTGGTGCATGGCTGTTGTAGTGTCAGTACACATTGTTGGTGCATGGCTGTTGTAGTGTCAGTACACATTGTTGGTGCATGGGCTGTTGTAGTGTCAGTACACATTGTTGGTGCATGGGCTGTTGTAGTGTCAGTACACATTGTTGGTGCATGGGCTGTTGTAGTGTCAGTACACATTGTTGGTGCATGGCTGTTGTAGTGTCAGTACACATTGTTGTTGTATGGCTGTTGCAGTGTCAGTACACATTGTTGGTGCATGGGCTGTTGTAGTGTCAGTACACATTGTTGGTGCATGGCTGTTGTAGTGTCAGTACACATTGTTGGTGCATGGGCTGTTGTAGTGTCAGTACATATTGTTGGTGCATGGGCTGTTGTAGTGTCAGTACACATTGTTGGTGCATGGGCTGTTGTAGTGTCAGTACACATTGTTGGTGCATGGCTGTTGTAGTGTCAGTACACATTGTTGGTGCATGGCTGTTGTAGTTTCAGTACACATTGTTGGTGCATGGGCTGTTGTAGTGTCAGTACACACTGTTGGTGTCACGGTACTTGTAGTGTCAGTACACACTGTTGGTGTCACGGTACTTGTAGTGTCAGTACACACTGTTGGTGTCACGGTACTTGTAGTGTCAGTACACACTGTTGGTGTCACGGTACTTGTGGTATCAAAGATAACACCTAAGGTGACATATTCGTAATCCTCTTAATACCAACGCTGGGCCAAGAACATAACAGCTTGACAGCTGATGGATTTCTAATTGTCCTTAAATTTTCAGCAATAGAAGTAAGTTGGACTCCACTTGATAGACTAGATAGACAATTAAGTAAAAATAAAGAAATAAAGTTCTCTGATAACAAAAAAAAAAAAAAATCAAAAGACGTAAGTAAAATGCTACAGCATTTAATAAGAGAAGACGTTGTTAATCCCACTGGATGAAAAAATGTCAGAATGAAAACCTTCACTGAAACACCGCTTCTTTGGAAACCAAACTTTTCTGGCTTATAAAAAGTATATATTAAGCAAGGTCGAGAGAGCATTTGCGATCCTGACTGTCAGGGTTATGCTGAAGATTGTGAGCCAGGGTTTGCACCAGCTGGAAGCCTCCATGGTTTTACAGGGTACTGATGGTGGTGGTAAGAACGAGCACCGATTCCAATCTTTTTCTTCTGTTCCTGGATTTTTTAATGGATAATTAATTAATCATGCTCGCTCTGGGCCAAACAATGTGAATCTGGGTTAAGATGTAAAACACAGGCGTTGTTATTGTTACTGGTGTGGCAAGCATATCTGTATTAACTGACTCACGAAATCGTAATGACACGATTGCAAACAAACCATACCACGGGTGGGGTTCGAACCCGCGGTCAGAGAGTCTCAAAACTCCAGACCGTCGCATAAGCCACTGGGCCAGCTAGGTATATTTCTTCACCATAGGAAGGTTAGCATAGGCACCACTGTGCCCAGTGGCTTTCGCGACGGTCTGGAGTTCTGAAACGCCACCCGCGGTATGGTTTGTTTGCAATCGTGTCATTACGATTTCGTGAGTCTTGTTGACGGCTTTGAGGGGGACTGGAGCTAGAGTTCGTCACGGCCATGATAGCGGGAGATTCGTCTGTAAAAACTTGCATTTGTGGACACAGTGGTGCCTATGCTAACCTTCCTATGGTGTAGAAATATACCTAGTTGGATGAATCTTATTGAAGCTAGCTGGCCCAGTGGCTTACGCGCCGGTTTGGAGTTCTGAGACTCTCTTATCGCGGGTTCGAACCCCACCCGTAGTATGGTTTTTATATCTGTATTAGTATACACGAGTGGAAAAATTCCTAGTTCGTCTCACCCACGTATATTTTATTTCAACTGCGACAAGGAATGCTGCAGTTGCTTGCATTCTCTTCCGGGCTGATCACGAATGAGGTGATGGTGATAATACACAGATAAGCAGCACATAGGACAGAGGAGCTTATGACGACGTTTCGGTCCGACGTGGACCATTTACAAGTCACCGAAACGTTATTATAAGCCCCTCTCCCCTATGTGGGGATTATTTGTGTATTGTTCCAGTCACGGTATTTTTTTTTTTTTTTTTTTTTATGGTGACAGTGATATAATTGGATTTTTATAAATAACGTAGAAGCGTTCTGAAGTAACGTGGAAGTTGGGAAGATCAAAATATGGTTGGCGTTGGTCTCTACTCTCGCAATATTAATTCTTCTTCCATGTTCTCTTTAAAGACTCGTAAGTTTGGTCTCCAAGTTAACATTATCTCAATAAAGGTTCACATTCTGTCATAGCTTAGTCAGAAAAATAGCATTCTCATTTTAATATTAGCAAATGTAAAGTTCAAATATTTAAAAAAAAAAAAAGATTTCTGAGCTCTCAGTGTACCAAGATCACAGGAGCCCCGAGAGAGCTCACATCCCATGCACAGAGCACCGACAAAACTTTCATACCTAGGATAGAGCATCTACGTCCAAGGAACAGAATGGAGAGAGTCCTAAATCCATGAGCCTCTACCTGTGGGAGCTCTGAGCGAGCCCACATCTATGGGATGGATCCGTGAGTGATCCCAACTACCTGGGGACTAGCTCGGTGGGAGCCCACCACCCTTAGACCAAGCCCTCAGGAAGCCCACTTTCAAGAGACAAAGCCCTCAGGGAGCTTACATCCTTGAGACCTAACCCTGATGGAACCCACATCCCAGGGACCAAGCCTTGAGGGACCTCACATCTCTGGGATACAGCCTTGGAAAAGCCAACATTCCAGGGATGAGAGTGTATTTAAATTAGCCTCATTGCCCTCCAGAGAGGCACGCGGGTGAATGACTGCGGTATTTCTTGCTTCCTGTCTAGCCACTCCACCTCCCGGAGATGCATACAGGTCACGACGCGGCGGGTAGCACCGGCGAGTATTGCTGTCTCTTGAGATAGTTATAGCAGAGAAAACTTCTATTTGTACACCCTTTCGCTCAGAGGCAAGCTTCATCCTGACTTGACAAAGCTCACCTATGAGCGAAACGTTCTCCAGATGAAGGCTTCCTCTGTTGTGTCTCTGTACGATTAAATATGAACACAGCAACATTCGGTGGCAGTGTTACCCGCTGGGGTAACCTGCATGCACCTCTGGGAAGCCGAGAGCCGAGACAGGAAACAAGAAATACCTCCGCCAGCTACCCTCGTGCCTCAGCTCTCAGGAGGGCAACAAGGCTAATTTAGATGCACTCATTACATCATCGCTCATTCCTGGAATGCGAACTCCCTACACAACCTATCTTCACTACGTTATATTTTTAAGAGGTACACCAATGTCAATTTTTTTAATGTTCCCTATAACTCTGCAAGTGCCTGTCGGCACCTTTTTTTTTTTTTTGTCTTGTCAAAGCAGTGCTCTAAGTTGCTTGTTACACTGACAGTTCACGCGTTTCCTTAGTCTCCTTGACCCCCTCTAAATATATGGTGGAATACTCTATTCAACAAGTATACTGAATATTCTTATACACTACCACGTGGTAACACATTTTTTATATATAAGATGGAAATTCTACCATCAATCCTTGTGACAGTTTAATTAGGTATCTTCGAAGGAGGGGGGGGGGCTTTTAAGTGGTTGCCAGAAGTATTTTCATTTATTCCTTTGTTTCTCCTACTTTCCGTTTTTATTTTGCTAATAATACTAAATGGCCTCATCTGATCCGCTAAGAATTTTCCTCGCTGATGTATTGGAACCATGGCAAAAAATCTAGGTATAATTGGCATTGGCAGGTGCCCTTTGACTCACCTTGTTGAACTCATTCCCATTATCCTGGAATGGTTCCGACAACTTCCAAAATTATCTGCCTCCTAATTCGACGATAGAGAAGAGTGAAATTCAAGTTGTTAGGTGCGCATTTGCCAAGATTATGTTTACAATAATGTGAAATTTTGACTCCGGTCAAATTACGCTAAATTACGCTAAATATGTTCCTTCTAAATAGCTTCAGTATTTAATGGCTGATGCATCTGGTGGTCAGGATAGTGTCAATTAAGTTCAGTTTATGTTCGAGCAAATTTGTCAAAGCACTAAATTCTTTTAAAACACTTTTAATTACTGTGACGACTGAAGAATGACTCTTATGATCGATTTCAAGTTTTTAACTCTGACGTGGTTTCCAGAAAGTAAAGTTCTCATTGTTAGTGATCTGCAAAAATCCCAGATTGTCAGTTATATTAAATAAATAGTTAAACTGGTTTCCATTCATTAACTAAAGAATGCCTCGTCTTATCGGCTTCAAAATATTAATGCTGATGACTTCACTAAGAAGGATGACACCCAATAAGTTTTTATTGTTTAGGCTCAAATTTAAAATTTTATTGAAATTGTTAAACGTAGAATTGTTGGATTCTGAGCAATTTGTGGCGAATGTCTTTTCTGATAGACTCCAAACTTTGGTTAATGAATTAAAAGAATGCTTGGATTTCACTTTGATAAATATAGATATTAAACCGCCAATTTTTTAAATGGTTTCCATGTAATGACTAGAGAATGCCTCTTCTAATAGGCTTCAAACACTTAACAAGAGGTATATATTAATTGAAAGTATTTTTTCTTGAATTTGCGTTTTCTACGTGTGAATTTGGCAATTTTACAGAATTTATTTTATCGTTTTGTACTTTCTTAAAAACATAAAATCAAATGTTTTTTTTCTAAAAGGAGTGTAGAGTTATTTAAATAGAGCGTTAGAGGTTAGAGCATCGTGAATTGTCACTCACAATATGGCTGACTAAAACAACATGGGTTCGATCCCGTGGCTAGTCACAATGTTGTTATTGATTAAATACCACTCATTCGTGGTTATAATACTATATATACTGTTTGTGGAGGCTAGTACACCAAACGAGGAGTAGAATGAATTTAGCTCTGAGGCACCAACACAATCGTATGTCCTCAGGTCACGGTACAACACCTAGTTCTTCTGGGTGCGTGATTTTTGTAGGATTGTATGGTCCAGTGGGTTAGAGCATCGAGAATTTTCGCTCATCATGAGGAGGGCTAAATCAACACGGGTTCGATACCCCTGCTAGTCGCAGTATTGTTATATATATATATATATATATATATATATATATATATATATATATATATATATATATATATATATATATATATTTAGTAAATGTGTACTGGAGAAGGGGTTACTAGCCCATTGCTCCCGGCATTTTAGTCACCTTATACGACACGCATGCCTTACGGAGGAAGAATTCTTTTCCACTTCCCCATGGACAATAGAGGAAATAAAGAAGAACAAGAGCTATTAAGAAAAAGAAGAAAACATAGATGTGTGTATGTATATATATGCATGTGCATGCCTGTGTAGTGTAACCTACTTGTAAGTAGAAGTAGCTAGATATACCTGTTATCCAGCGTGTTTATGAGACAGAAAAAAGACACTTCGGAGTCTGTGGAGACAAAGAACTTTGTCCATGGAAGTTAAGATGGGAATGTATGAGAGTATAGTTATACCAACACTCTTATATGGGTGTGAAGCATGGGTGATGAATGTCGCAACGAGGAGAAGGCTGGAGGCAGTGGAGATGTCATGTCTGAGGTCAATGTGTGGTGTGAATATAATGCAGAGAATTCAGAGTTTGGAAATTAGGAGGAGGTGCGGGATTACCAAAACTATTATCCAGAGGGCTGAGGAGGGGTTGTTGAGGTGGTTTGGACATGTAGAGATAATGGAATGAAACAGAATGACCTCGAGAGTGTATAAATCTGTAGTGGAGGGAAGGCGGGGTAGGGGTCGGCCTAGGAATGGTTGGAGGGAGGGGGTAAAAGAGGTTTTGTGTGCGAGGGGCTTGAATTTCCAGCAAGCATGCGTGTGCGTATTTGATAGGAGTGAATGGAGACAAATGGTTTTTAATACTTGACGTGCTGTTGGAGTGTGAGCAAAGTAACATTTATGAAGGGATTCAGGGAAACCGGCAGGCCGGACTTGAGTCCTGGAGATGGGAAGTACAGTGTCTGCACTCTGAAGGAGGGGTGTTAATGTTGCAGTTTTATAACTGTAGTGTAATGCACCCCAATGGCAAGACAATGATGGAGTGAATGATGACGAAAGATTTTCTTTTTCGGGCCACCCTGCCTTGGTGGGAATCGGCCGATGTGTTAATAAAATAATAATAAAAATATATATATATATATATATATATATATATATATATATATATATATATATATATATATATATATATATATATATGGAAAACAGACTTAACATGAGAGTGGACATGTTTGTGTACATTAGGAACGGTGATTCACACAGCATGTAAGCAATTATTTGCCTTCTGTTAAGTTCACTTGGAAAGTGTGAAAAGTAACAGTTCAGGGTTCCGTTAAGTAAAATCCACATAGGAAGATTACACCACCAGTTGAAAGCAAAAAAATGTAGTGAATGGGTGAATAACTTAGCGTAGATCAGTGTTAATCCAGTAATTTCCCTACATACATGACAAAGTTTACAGCCTCTTGAGCTCTCAGAGCCAAAGGTACATGAGCCATGCGCATTTCGTGTGTCAGATTTAGTGTCCAGACATGACATGTAAGTCAGCCTTATCTAGCGTCTCAGCTTGACCTCCTGACATTCTTGAGGTCTCTTTCTTCCTGCCCCACCAGTCTTCTGCATCATGCATGTTTCATGATACCACATGCTATATCAGGCACGATGTATGATATCACATACTGTACCAGGCATGGTTCCTAACACAACCTACTGCATAGTTCATGGCATCAACTATTAATTAATGTAAGGTTCGTAACACCACGTTCTGTTCTGGGCTTTTTTCTACCTCCACCTACTGTTATGAGTGGTTCATGACATTTACTGTCATGGATGGATCATGCCACACAACATAATGCTTCACGGAAGGTCCATGACAAACGATACTTACGCCAGCTATCAGTATAATATATATTCTTCATTAACGTTGCTTCAACATGTCGACCTATCTGCCTTGACCTTTACAAGGACCAGATGTCTTGTACTGTGGATTATTTTTGAATCTGTGAGCTTCTCACTGCAGTTCTCCCCACATCCCCTCCCCATCCCTCGCCCACTGCAGGACTCCCACTTCCTCACCAAGTGTAGGTCACCCACTTCCTCGCGCTCTCTTTGTCCCCCATTTCTTCACCCACTAAAAGTCCCCCACTTACTGCAGCACCCCCACTTCTTCACTCTAGGGACCTCTTCCTCACCCACTGCAGGACCCCCACTTCTTCACCCACTGCAGGACTTCCACTTATTCATCTTAAGGATCCTAATTTCTTCACTCACTGGAATACCCCAATTTCTTTGCCCACTTCAGGACTCCCACTTACTGCAGGTCCCCCACTTACAGCAGGACCCCACTTTCTGCAGGATCCCACTTTCTGCAGTACCCCCACTTACTACAGAACTCCCACTTCATAACCCACTGCAGGACGCCCACTTCTTCACCCTAACTTCCTCATCCATTGCAGTACCCCCACTTCCTCATCTGCATGATTCCCACTTCTCACCCACTGCATGACTTATTTCTTCACCCACTGCAGGACCCCCACTTTTCCACCCACTGCAAGACTTCCACTTCATCTGAAGGATCCCAATTTCTTCACTCACAGGAATACCCCAACTTCTTTGCCCACTGCAGAACCTAACTAGGTTGGATCATTGGCTTAAGCAGGTAGGAGACTTGCACTGCCTCGCATGGGCCAGTAGGCCTGCTGCAGTGTTCCTTCTTTCTTATGTTCTTACTGCAGGACCGCCACTTCCTCACCCACTGCAGGCCCCTACTTCACCCACTGAAGGATACCTTTCTCACTCTGTAGAACCCTCCTTGCTCACTACAGGAACCTCACTTCATTCACTGCTGAACCTTCCATTCTCACCCTCTGGAGGACATTTCCTCACTCTAGGTCTCTTACTTCATCTCACACTGTAGGCTTCCACTCACACTGTAGGACCCCTGCTTCCATTGCAGGAGACCCACGGCAATGGGTCTCCTGCAGCGCCATGCCACGGTGAAAGGAGAATTGAAGTGATGGTGGATAAAGTAGCTTTTTATCAGAGGAGTTGAGAGAAGGAGAGAACGTGACGGGACTTTCCCCAGTTGCAGGGTAGGTATCAAGGGTTAGTGATGATTGTGGTTGATGTAGCTGCAGGGAAGTTTGGTCTAGGTCATGGGCATCCAAGTTTTTTCAATACTCTTCTCATTTTTTTTATTGTTATTAAAGAAGTACAGTCGGTTATCTATTAATGTATTCTAGTAAGAATCAGTTATAGAAGGTTAACATTAGAGAGTCAAAGTCATATCATGAAAAAAAAAAAATCTGCTGAAGTGTCAAGTTATTTAATACTAGTCAAAGAACAGGCAGGTTGGGCCGGTGGTGTCAATAAACTCAGAAGAGTAGAGGGAAACGGTCCGCATGCCCAGACACTGTGCAACTAGTTCGAGAAGTACTCCAGTAGTGCTAGCTCTCAAAAGGCTAGCTCCAAAATCCTGAATATCAATAGGATTAAGTCTGTAAAGAAAGGTCACCCATCCGTTACCCCTAGCCACGGAACATCAGACTCCCTCTACACATCCTTCCAGCACCCCCAAACCCCACCCCCTCCCAACCACCGCCGGTGCCCTGCCACCCACTGTCGCCCTGCCACCCGCTGTCGCTCTGCCATTGCCACCCGCTGACGCTCTGCCACCCGCTGGCGCTCTGCCACCCGCTGGCGCTCTGCCACCCGCTGGCTCTCTGCCCTGCCACCCGCTGTCGTTCTGCCACTGCCACCCGCTGTCGCTCTGCCACTGCCATCCGCTGGCGTTCTGCCACTGCCACCCACTGTCGCTCTGCCACTGTCACCCGCTGGCGCTCTGCCACTGACATCCGCTGCTTGCCCAAGCAGCAGGTAAAGGAGTGCTTAACTCCTGACAGAGGAGCGCCTGTCCCATGGCAAAGCGTTGATGAAAGGGAGTGTGGAGGAGAATTTGGACTAGGATAAAGGAAATTACTTGGAGATGATTGATGTTGAGTGGACAGAAGGAAGTAGATGGAGGATGACCTCTAGCTCTCGGGATCATCTCTCAGTGGAGTTTGTCCCTCCTAAGTGGGTAGGATTCCATGGGTAAACTCTAGCTCCCGCCCAGACAAGGGTGGGAAAAGATCAGAGGATCTCACTTTCAAAGATCACATCATTGTCATTATCACATCTGATAGGAAAATGATAGGATGAATAATGAGAAACTTCAAAACAAGGATGCCAAACTAGTGATGATCCTCTTTATATGATTTGTTCTCTCTAGGCTGCAATATTGCTGTACACTAACGGCCTCTTTCAAGGCAGGCGAAATTGAAGATCTGGAGAATATACTGAGAACCTTCAATTCACGGATAAGTACAGTCAAGCACCTCAATTACTGGGACCGTTTGAAGTCTCTTGACCTGTACTCTCTGAACCCCTTGTTTACTCTGAAATAACACTGAAGTATTTCAACCAGCGGAAGTTAATCTTTTCAAATCCTCCCTTACTAAAACTTCCTGACATTACTAAAGTTTTTGCCATATAAGAGCGTTGATTCCACTGTACACTCATACATTCCTCTCTTTCCTTCCATGCATAATGTTCTTTGTCTCCACAGACTCCTCCGTGCACCATTCACCTTTTTTACCTTCGCAATTTCATGGTTCACCTCGTCTTTCATAGACCTATCTACTGACAAGTCCACTCCCAAATATCTAAATTTAATCATTTCCTCCATACTCCCTACAATCTGATATTCAATCTTTCATTACCTAATGTTTTTCTTATCGTCATCATCTTGCTCTTTCATTTTTAATTTCCTTCTTTTACATACCCTCCAAAATTCGTCCACCAACCACTGCAACATCTCTTCAGAATCCCACAAAAGCACTGTGTCATCAGCAAAAAGGATCTGTGCTCCAGTTCCTTGAACTGAGCTTGAATACCTTCCATCCCGCTTCCCCACAGGCGCTGTATAATCCTTACGGGTTTATCGCTTTCCCATAATAATAATAATAATAGTAGGTTCTATCCTGTCCATAAAATGCATCATATATATTAAATATTGAAGCCATTTGGAAGAGGTAGACCCAAATTTTTTTGAACATTTAAAGCCAAGAAGCAAAGGCTTTTGAATATTATCGGATTTTTTAAAGTTTTTAGAATTACTGACAATATGTTAGGTAAAAGGACACAAGTGCAACTAATGTGACATTTTACTGTGGCAACGTTTCGCTCTCCAGGAGCTTTGTCAAGCCGTTACAAACGATACATGGACACAGAGGGTATATATAGGCTTAGAGGAGGTGTAATACTAGTGGTAATCATTATCGGATTTACTCCAGGAACCTTGCAACGGGTTCTCTAACTCTGGTCTTAGAACACCTGCACATGCCAGTAGTTGTGCAAATCTTACCCTAATTACCATACCCCACCGTTGAAAACTTGAAGCTAATCGAATAAGTATTCGTGTTATGAATGAAATAGAAAAGTTGGAGAAAGGAAAAGCAAAAAAAAAAGGAAAGAAAAATCAGGCACTCGAAGGTCCTACTTCGGGGACACTTAATAAAATAAAATTAAATAAAATTGATTAGTGGTAAGGCCGTTTATATGATAAGAGTGAGCATCACCACCACGAGTGACGAAGACCAGATTACTCAGGAGGGCAGACGAGACTATGAAGGACACCAGGAAGAGGAGGGAAGGAGGGAAAGTAAAAGGAGGGGAAGAAAAAGGAGGGGAAAAAGGATGATATAAATTATGAGGAACATACCGTCCCCGCACATCGCTTTTGTGGTGATGTATTTTAATGGATACAGGATGAGTTTACTGAAGTAATTTTAAACTTAAGAGCTCTTTAATTCGATGTTCTTTGGAGATTTATCATCAACATGACAAGAGTTCCTCCTTTATATATAGAAGTATAGCTGCTATTTTATATTATTGGAAACGTATTCCGGCGTTTATTCTCAACCGTTCAGAGAATACAGTTACATAGCGAATATCTTGAACTGAGGATAGAGCCGCCACAACTTTTTTTTTTTGCAATGAATGGCCCACATGAGAGTCTTGTTTCACGTTATTAATCATGATTTAAAAAAAAAATATGAATAACGGTGATGGTGGGGGACAGTGGTTTTTATTATCCATTAAAAAACAAAAGTTAAGGCACAATTTTCCTTGATCTATAAATATAACTAGACATAAATGGGACAAAGAAAACAGAGTTAAAGAGAGAGAGAGAGAGAGAGAGAGAGAGAGAGAGAAAGAAAGAGAGACAGACAGACGGGGCGCCCCGCTTGGGACGGAGAAAATAAGAGAGTGTAAAAAGAAATAAAAAAAAAAGAGAAAAATAGTCAGAGGGGTTGAACACCCACTACCTCGGTGAACCCTGAAGGACAAATACGGATGAGGAAAAAAGGAAGGTACAATAAATCTGGGTGGAAAATAAGTGTAGATCAAGGAGGGTGAAGATGGGACGCTGAGGTGTTTGATCATGTAGAATGAAAGAAACAAAATTTGTTAAATAATATGGATCATAAATCTGGGGTTGATGTAAAGTGGCATAGGTAAGGCACGTTGGAAGGAGAGTGTCAAGAAAGTTCTCAGAGGTAGGAGCTAGAGCATCTAGCAGGCATAAATGTGTGTAGGTTAGAGTAGAGTGAAGGGAAGTTTTAATTTATTTGTTTTTAAGATTTTGTAGGGATTCGGGAACTGGTTAAATAGATTTGATGTTTAATGGCAGAAAATACAGTCTTTGTACTTTGAAGGCTGGATAGAGATGTTGCACTTTTGTAACGACAGCAAGTAAGTGAAATAATATATATATATATATATATATATATATATATATATATATATATATATATATATATATATATATATAATGTCGTGCGATTAGGTAAAACTGGCCAATTAGCAAGAACTCATCTAAAATTAAGTCCTTTCTAAAATTTTTCTTATACATTTAAAGATATATTTTTTCATTTATGTTAATGTAAGAATTTATAATTTTGTACCAAGAGAAACTTTGAAAACCTACCTAACCTTATTACAACAAGCGCAATTTAATTTAGCCTAACCCAACTAAATATATTTTAGATACGTTAACATTAGTCTAATAATAAACAAACACAATGAAATATATTTTTTTCGTTATGTTCAGAATGATTTTGGCGAAATTATTGCATACACAAATTTTCACTTGTCTTATATGGCAAGGTGAGCGTTGCTATTTAAGCCAAAATCGCAAGTTTTACCTAATCGGCACGACATATATATATATATATATATATATATATATATATATATATATATATATATATATATATATATATATATTCTAAAGAAAAGTTGCAAAGGTTAGTAGACGAGTTTGGGAGTGTGTGTAAAGGTAGAAAGTTGAAAGTGAACATAGATAAGAGTAAGGTGATGATAAATGTTTTCAGATATTTGGGAGTTGACGTGTCAGCGGATGGGTTTATGAAGGATGAGGTTAACCATAGAATTGATGAAGGAAAAAAGGTGAGTGGTGCGTTGAGGTATCTGTGGAGACAAAAAACGTTATCCATGGAGGCAAAGAAGGGAATGTACGAAAGTATAGTGGTACCAACACTCTTATATGGGTGTGAAGCATGGGTTGCAAATGCTGCAGCGAGGAGGAGGCTGGAGGCAGTGGAGATGTCCTGTCTAAGGGCAATGTGTGGTGTAAATATTATGCAGAAAATTCGGAATGTGGAAATTAGGAGAAGGTGTGGAGTTACTATAAGTATTTGTCAGAGGGCTGAAGAGGGGTTGTTGAGGTGGTTTGGTCATTTAGAAAGAATGGATCAAAGTAGAAGACTCGAAGAGCGTATAAATCTGTAGGGGAAGGAAGGCGGGGTAGGGGTCGTCCTAGAAAAGGTTGGAGGGAGGGGGTAAAGGAGGTTTTGTCGGCGAGGGGCTTGGACTTCCAGCAAGCATGTGTGAGCGTGTTAGATAGGAGTGAATGGAGACGAATGGTTTTTTGGGACATGACGATCTGTTGGAGTGTGAGCAGGGTAACATTTTGTGAAGGGATTCAGGGAAACCAGTTAATTGATTTAGTTGGACTTGAGTCCTGGAACTGGGAAGTACAATGCCTGCACTTTAAAGGAGGGGTCTGGGATAGTGACAGCTGGGAGGGACTATTCTCAGCTGTCGTATCTGAGCGCCTCTGCAAAGACAGTGATTATGTATGAGTGTGGTGAAAGTGTTGAATGATAATGAAAGTATTTTCTTTTTTGGGGATTTTCTTTCTTTTGGGTCACCTTGCCTCGGTGGGAGACGGCCGACTTGTTGAATATATATATATATATATATATATATATATATATATGTGTGTGTGTGTGTGTGTGTGCGTGTGTTGGGGCGGTTTGCTGGGTTATGGGTATTGTTGGCTGCAAGTGATCTGGGCTCTCTCTCGGCTGGGCATCCTGCTGTAGCAAGGATTCTCTTTGTGATGTCATTGACTTCATTGTGTTTTGCATGCCAGCCCTTGGTTTTGAAACAGTTAAGACCATGTAGTCTATATTGGTTGGCTTGCGCATCGCCGCAAATACACTTATATTCCCTGTGAATTGGAGGCAGCAAGGCGGAGAGCCACTGGAATACCGAGGGTCTTAGGGTCGAGACGTGTTCCCATTGCCGAAATGGGAACTGTTTGGATGAAGTCCCAGGAGTGATGTGCACTCACAGCTTGCAGACGAGCAGTCTCCTTGTCTGAAGTTACATCCATAAGCATGTTGGCAAGCACCTTTCCAGCGATGGGGCCATCCCAACTTGACCGTTTGTAGGCCAGTGCTGCACTAGGTTTTGGTGCTAGAGCAGCAAGAGTCTACCATTCAATGATGGCACTGGCGTAGCTGGGGTCCTGTATTCCTGCTGAGTCACTGAGGTTGTATGGAAGAATTTGTTTTATTAGCTCTTTTGATGCTATGGAAGAGGATAGGAAAGCTGGTAGGGCAATCTGGGAGGATTTGTGTACTTCCAGCCCCCCAAGTCTGACTGGAAGTAAGTCTTACAATATATATATATATATATATATATATATATATATATATATATGCAAGAAAACCACTATGAAAAATAGAAGAATTCCAAGCGCTTTCTTCTATTTTTCATAGTGGTTTTCTTGCATATTTTGATATCACCTGTTTACTGTGATCTTTTTGCATATATATATATATATATATATATATATATATATTTATATATATATTTTATATATATATATATATATATATATATATATATATATATATATATATATATATATATATATATATATATATATATATATATATATATATATATATATAAATATATATATAAATATATATATATATATATATATATATATATATATATATATATATATATATATATATATATATATGCAAAAGATCAGTAAACAGGTGATATCAAATATGCAAGAAAACCACTATGAAAAATAGAAGAAAGCGCTTGAATCTTCTATTTTCATAGTGTTTTCTTGCATATATATATATATATATATATATATATATATATATATATATATATATATATGCAAGAAAACACTATGAAAAATAGAAGAATTCCAAGCGCTTTCTTCTATTTTTTCATAGTGGTTTTCTTGCATATTTTGATATCACCTGTTTACTGTGATCTTTTGCATTATATATATATATATATATATATATATATATATATATATATATATATATATATATATATATATATATTTATATATATATTTATATATATATTTATATATAATATATATATATATATATATATATATATATATATATATATATATATATATATATATGGAGGTACCACCTCTAGAACTTTACTGGGGACCCTCATCCTCAGAGAAGACAATAAACGTACCTCAGGGAAAACTCGAGGTTCTCCCGGAGCTGTTTGAATATTTTCTTCTCCTACCACCCCCTATATATAATATATGAATGCTTTATTAATAGACAGAATGCATTGACAGAAAACACAAACATGAACATGAATACAATGGTACAATATATCAAAGATTATGAATCTCCTCCAGCTCCTCCGAAGCCGGACGCGAGCCAAGTATGCACCATGCGTTTCCCCTCTGGATGGCCACGCTGAGACGCTGGAACATGAACGTGGCTGCCCTTGGGTCCCTGGTGGTGTCGATGAGTCTGGAACCCAGTTCTTTAAGGAAACGTGTTGCATTTTTTCCCCACGCTCCCAAGGTCTCTGATCCCACTGGGACAAATTGATACTGTTGGCTTATGTCCCTGTACTTGCCGATCTTGTACTCCTCTCTGTGGTCAGCAGCTCCTCCCTGTCGCCCAACACTGTGATGGATGTAGGTGTCAGCCAGTGTCGACACACAGGTATAATCCCATGCTAAGAGCTTATATATATATATATATATATATATATATATATATATATATATATATATATATATATATATATATATATATATATATATATATATATCTGACATCCGTGCAATAAATTTCAACCCTTGTCGTCGTATGTTTATATTTACACGTAGTCCCCCCTCCTCCCTCTCTTACAAGTGCCTTTTTCCTCCCCCTTTCCCACACCCCTGGCTGCCTTTTATGGAAAGCATTAGCTCACTCCTGTGAGGAGGAGGAGCAAGAAGAGGGACATGTGTGTGGTCTAGTCGCTGCAGAAAGCTTGGCGCCTGTTGCCAAGGTCAGGTGGGTGTTGGTGGTTGGCACTGGTGATGGAGGTGGTAGATAGTGGTAGAGGGTGGTGTTGGTGTTTGTGTATTGTGATGGCGATGGAACTGGGTATTGATAGTGGCGGTGTGTCTGTGTGTGGTGATAGGAATAGGCGTGAGTATGATAGTGGTGGTGGTGTCTGTGTGGGGTGATAGGAATAGGCGTGAGTATGATAGTGGTGGTGTTATTTTAAAATAACAAAAATAGGAAGGTCTGCAATGCGCTTCTATTCTACTCTATGTGAAAGTTTTGTAGTGGGTGGTGATGGCGAGTAATGATGTGGTGTTTATGTGTAAGTGGTAATCTAAGTGGTGGTCGTAATAATGCTGGGTGTTTAGTTTGATATCTTTATTATGCACCCCATACCCATCCTGTGGGCGGTAGTCAAAAGATTACAGAGGTACATAATGGGTCCAGGGACTGGACCCCAAAGTTTTGATAGCTGAGCAAGTTACAAAGGTAATGAACTCACAAGGTACAAAGGTAATGAACTCACAAGTTACAAAGGTAATGAACTCACAAGTTACAAAGGTAATGAATCATGTAAGTAAATGTACTTACTTACGTTTATACATGGTTACAATCATGAACAAATTATAAAGTAATGAGCAATTCACTAGTCTACACCCGGTCACAACTGTAATAAGTTCTTGGTTCAAATTTTAATTGTTGGGTCTCACACACACACACACACACACACACACACACACATACACACACACATACACATACACACACATACACACACACACACATACATACACACACACACACATACATACACACACGCACATACAACAGGCCCAGTTTTCAATCGACATGTGCCTAGGTGCTAGTGAGTGTCCGTGGTTGTGAATGGGTGAGTGGTTGTGATAAGGAGCGAACGAAGGAATGGGGAGGATGGCATGAGGTAGGCAAGGTAAACGGTTGACTCCTAAATAGATATTTCCTTGATTAAACTTTTTTCACTTCATAAGATACAGAGCATTACATGGTTACTTTATAATCCTGGTTGTTTTCAAGAGGGACGTTAGCAAGATACTCGAAGTTCGCTCCTAATCAGCCAGGATTAAGTACCTAAGTCAGACTAGTACTGCTAGCACGAACAGCCGGTAGACATTCCATGCACACCTTTAAATAGCCGGCACAGATGTCTCAATAGTAACCTCCAGACGAGGCAGTGTGCCTCGTCTGGATGCTCCGAAGCTTCGTTAGCTGCCGCCTCAGTGTCTTGATTGTCCTTCATGATCTGAAGTAATATGGGATTACGAACCTGACTGATCAGAGGGGGGAGGGGGTCAGCTACAGTGACCCTTTCAGGGATGCCGGCCCAATGAGGGAGAGCGGGGAATCACAGCAAGACATTGTTGTCTATTAGGACAATAGTGAAGGTTGGGTAGCTGTTCGCCCTATGGTGAGCCAGCCATTGGCTTTTTGGCGAGCTATGTACTGGGTCTATGGTGGACCAGCCATCGGCCTTTTAGCAAGCTAGGCTCTATGGTGGATCAGCCAGTAGTTCTATTGCAGGGCAGTAGTTGGGTCTATGGTGGGTCATCCAGTAGTTCTATTGCAGGGCAGCAGTTGGGTCTATGGTGGGTCAGCCAGTAGTTCTATTGCAGGGCAGTAGTTGGGTCTATGGTGGGTCATCCAGTAGTTCTATTGCAGGGCAGCAGTTGGGTCTATGGTGGGTCAGCCAGTAGTTCTATTGCAGGGCAGCAGTTGGGTCTATGGTGGGTCAGCAATTGATCTATGTTAAGATATTTTGCCAACTGAACAGATTCTTGATAGACTTCTTCACTGTTGCGTGGATTAGTCAAGTACACGAGCCAGGGGTAAGCAAGCAATGTTGGTAATCATAATGTGTGAAAGGTGAAAGCTAGGAGTTTACTATAGATAGGGTTCTGGCACGGCAAACGTGGTCACGAATGACCGACAAATATTAATTCTGAGGAATGATTTAGTGGCCAAGATATAGGCCTGTGGTTGGTTAGAAAGTCAGCCAGAAATAGGCTTGAATCCACGGCGAACCATTGGTTCTAGGCTGAACAAGTCATTGGCTCTTTTGTGAGCCCACCATTCGAGGGTAATAGCTGCAGCGACCACTGTTTTACCTGTACTGTACACTGTTTTTTTTTATCAAACTTGGATACATTTGCAGTGTGCTGCTTCCCTATTTTATATGATAATTACACAGTGGGTGCAAAAGCTAGCCATGTTTTCGTCATATTCCCTCACGCAGAATGAGACTTATACAAAATAATGAAATCTGTCAGCCTGTGCTGGGAGACTTCAGTAGGGCAATAAGGATTTCATCAAGCATTTCAGCAAGAGTTCATCAGCATAGCTAGAGTTACAATCACTTGGGAACTGCCATCTCTGAGGATAGCCTCTCCCAGGCACAGATATCTCCATCATTCCTGAGTGGGGGCAAGAGAAATTATATACAGGAAACAGAGGAAAGAGTGTCAGTAGAGTATGAGTCATGTTTTGATATACTTAATTTTTTTTTTATTAACACATCGGCCGATTCCCACCAAGGCAGGGTGGCCCGAAAAAGAAAAACTTTCATCATCATTCACTCCATCACTGTCTTGCCAGAAGGGTGTTTTACACTACAGTTATAAAACTGCAACATTAACACCCCTCCTTCAGAGTGCCGGCACTGTACTTCCCATCTCCAGAACTCAAGTCCGGCCTGCCGGTTTCCCTGAATCCCTTCATAAATGTTACTTTGCTCACACTCCAACAGCACGTCAAGTATTGAAAACCATATGCCTCTATTCACTCCTATCAAATACGCTCACACATGCTTGCTGGAAGTCCAAGCCCCTCGCACACAAAACTTCCTTTACCCCCTCCCTCCAACCTTTCCTAGGCCGACCCCTACCCCGCCTTCCCTCCACTACAGATTTATACACTCTCGAAGTCACTCTGTCTCGTTCCATTCTCTCTACATGTCCAAACCACCTCAACAACCCTCCTCAGCTCTCTGGACAATCGTTTTGGTAATCCCGCACCTCCTCCTAATTTCCAAACTCCGAATTCTCTGCATTATATTCACACCACACATTGACCTCAGACATGACATCTCCACTGCCTCCAGCCTTCTCCTTGTTGCAATATTCATCACCCATACTTCACACCCATATAAGAGCGTTGGTATAACTATACTCTCATACATTCCCCTCTTTACTTCCATGGACAAGGTTCTTTGTCTCCACAGACTCCGAAGTGCTCCACTCGCCCTTTTCCCTCATCAATTCTATGATTCACCTCATCCTTCATAGACCCATCTGCCGACATGTCCACTCCCAAATATCTGAATACATTCACCTCCTCCATACTCTCTCCCTTCAATCTGATATCCAATCTTTCATCACCTATTCTTTTTGTTATCCTCATCACCTTACTCTTTCCTATATTCACTTTCAATTTTCTTCTTTTACACACCCTACCAAATTCATCCACCAACCTCTGCAGCTTCTCTTCAGAATCTCCCAAAAGCACAGTGTCATCAGCAAAAAGCAACTGTGACAACTCCCACTTTGTATTTGATTCTTTATCTTTTAGCCCAACACCTCTTGCCAAGACCCTCGCATTCACTTCTCTTACAACCCCATCTATAAATATATTGAACAACCACGGTGACATCCACATCCTTGTCTAAGGCCCACTTTTACTGGGAAATAGTCCCCTTCCCTCCTACACACTCTAACCTGAGCCTCACTATCCTCATAAAAACTCTTCACTGCTTTCAGTAACCTTCCTCCTATTCCATACACCTGCAACATCTGCCACATTGCCCCCTATCTACCCTATCATCGCTTTTCCAAATCCATAAATGCCACAAAAACATCTTTACCCTTATCCAAATACTGTTCACCTTTTGTTTCACTGTAAACACTTGGTCTACACACCCCTACCTTTCCTAAAGCCCCCTTGTTCATCTGCTATCCTGCTTTCTGTTTACTCTTAATTCTTTCAATAATACTCTACCATACACTTTACCAGGTACACTCAACAGACTTATTCCCTATAATTTTTGCACTCTCTTTTGTCCCTTTGCCTTTATACAAAGGAACAATACACGCTCTCTGCCAATCCTTGGGTACCTTACCCTCTTCCATACATTTATTAAATAATAGACCAACCACTCCAAAATTATATCCCCACCTGCTTTTAACATTTCTATCTTTATCCCATCAATCCCAGCTGCCTTACCCCTTTCATTCTACCCACTGCCTCACGAACTTCCCTACACCACAACTGGCTCTTCCACACTCCTACAAGATGTTATTCCTCCTTGCCTACACACGAAATCACAGCTTCCCTGTCTTCATCAACATTTAACAAATCCTCAAAATATTCTCTCCATCTTCCCGATACTCTAACTCTCCATTTAATAACTCTCCTCTCCTATTTTTAACTGTCAAATCCATTTGTTCTCTAGGCTTCCTCAACTTATTAATCTCATTCCAAAACTTTTTCTTATTTTCAACAAAATTTGCTGATAACATCTCACCCACTCTCTCATCTGCTCTCTTTTACATTGCTTCACCACTCTTTTAACCTCTCTTTTTCTCTCCATATACTCTTCCCTCCTTGCATCACTTCTACTTTGTAAAAACCTCTCATATGCTAACTTTTTCTCCTTACTACTCTCTTTACATCATCATTCCACCAATCGCTCCTCTTCCTCCCGCACCCACTCGCCTGTAACCACAAACTTCTGCTGAACACTCTAACACTACATTTTTAAATCTACCCCATACATTTTCGACCCCATTGCCTACACTCTCACTAGCCCATCTATCCTCAATAGTTGTTTATATCTTACCTAACTGCCTCCTCTTTTAGTTTATAAACCTTCACCTCTCTTTACTTACTGATTCTATTTTCCTTGTATCCCATCTACCTTTTACTCCCACTGTAGCTATAACTAAAAAGTGATCTGATATATCTGTAGCCCTCTATAAACATGTACATCCTGAAGTCTACTCAACAGTCTTTTATCTACCAATACATAGTCCAACAAACTACTGTCATTACGCCCTACATCATATCTTGTATACTTATTTATCCTCTTTTTCTTAAAATATGTATTACCTATAACTAAACCCTTTCTATACAAAGTTCAATCAAAGGGCTCCCATTATCATTTACACCTGGTACCCCAAACTTACCTACTACACCCTCTCTGCATGTTTCTCCCACTTTAGCATTTAGGTCCCCTACCACAATTACTCTCTCATTTGGTTCAAAAGTTCCTATACATTCGCTTAACATCTCCCAAAATCTCTCTCTCTCCTCTACACTCCTCTCTTCTCCAGGTGCATACACGCTTATACCCACTTTTCGCATCCGACCCTTATTTTAATCCACATAATCCTTGAATTTACACATTTATATTCCCTCTTTTCCTTCCATAACTGATCCTTCAACATTATTGTTACCCTTTCATTAGCTTTAACTCTCTCAGATACTCCTGACTTAATCCCATTTATTTCTCCCCACTGAAACTCGCCTACCCCCTTCAGCTTTGTTTCGCTTAGGGCCAGGACATCCAACTTCTTTTCATTCATAACATCGGCAATCATCTCTTTCTTATCATCCGCACTACATCCACGCACATACTTAATATTTACTTAATATTTACCTTTATAGACAGACACCAAGTGTGAGTCATATAGTCATTGGCATACTTTACACCTGAGGGTGAATTCAAATCAGTTCAGATACTAGAGTGGTAGTGTAAGCACCTATGTCCTTGCATCTCTGTACCACATGCTCCTGTAGAGAAAACGGCAGAACTTGTATTCAACTTCTATTCAATTTCTGCCATTTTGAGTGAACCCATGGTCATGCCCTGGTAGGGCGTTGACAGAGGTGGGATGGATAGACTTCAAAACACTTCCCTCACTCCCACCCCCTCGAGTATTATGCTCATGTACAAAGTACTGACTCAGTGTCTGGCTTGAACGTGTATTTGTGCAGCTCTTAATGATTTACTTATATTTTATTTAGGGTCCTTGGTTATTCCTTTCACGAACTTAGGATTGTAACAGATCGTAGCCTGCGTGCACAGATGGATACCTATTATATTTTTTTTGTTGTGCTTATTTTTTTTTTCATCCAGAATTTGTCGACAAACCCACCATTGACAATTTCATTTATGATTGATTAATTAATTATTGATTTTACTGTATTTGAGTTGAATACTTCAGAATTACTCAACTGTGTGTTTTAAATTGCATGATATGCCTTGCTTTGTGCAAAATTTGAGTTTGCACTCCACGTTGACTGTGTATCCATGCTTAGCATTGTTACTGCTGTGTTAAGTCACAGTGGAGCAGAGTTACCAGTAGAGTGTCAGTCATGTTCTGGTACTTGTAATAACTGTAAACGTCTCGAGTTTACTTAATATTCTCGTTTATAGACAGACACTTCGTGTGTCACTGAGCCGTAGGCATGATTTGTGCTTAATAATAATAATAATAATATCTTTATTTCTACAAGTACATGTACAAGGTATACAGGCCTACCTGACATTAATGACATACTACTACATAGAAAGCCGCTTGTTATGCAGAGCATTTCGGGCAAATTAGGTCAGTTTTGTCCCAGGATGCCACCCACACCAGTCGACTAACTCCCAGGTACCCATTTTACTGATGGGTGAACATAGACAACCGCTGAAAGAAACACGCCCAGTGGCCACCAGGCCACTGAAAAACTCTGTACCAAAATTCACTTACAATGAACGGCAGAACTAGTATTGACTATTCACTTTCGATCATTCTGGGTAGGGCATGACATGAGGGGAAAGGGTAGAAGAGTAACGTTATAATATATCTAACTGTAGAAAGAGGTGGTTCGGATGGACATGAGAAAGAGTAGATGGAAGGGAGAGGAAAGTGGGGTGGGGGAAAGTGGGGCGAAGGAGTAGTGGGGTGAGGGTGGGGTGACTAGGCGAGGGTACAGGAGGCACAGTTGTTTTGATGGGGGGAGGCAGGAGGAGGGAGGTGACCACCCAAGACGAGTGTGGTGAGTGATGCGCACTCCAGCCCTGCCTTCACCCCCCCCCCACGTACACTCAAATACGCACACCCATTTCACTCAATGTAGTCGTTGCTGTCTTTTACTGTAGCTGTTGTTGTCTTAAACTAGCAGTTACTGTCTCTGGCTACAGGGGTTGCTGTCTTCTTTCCCTGTAGCTGTAGCTGCATTCTTTTCCCGAAACTGTTGCTGCATTCTTTCACTGTAGCTGCATTCTTTACCTGTAGCTGCATTCTTTCACTGTAGCTGCATTCTTTCACTGTAGCCGTTGCTTCATTCTTTCCTGTAGCTTTCGTATCCTTTCATCACTGTACATGTTCTTATGTTGCTACCTTTCTTTATTGTATTATAGTAAATTGTGGTACCAACATTCTCCTTGTTAATTATATTGTTGTAAATGGCGATATACTCTGGTAAAAAAATAATCCCATTTTACCTCTTACTCATGTCTCTATAAAAAATATAATTGGTAAGCTTATAATTAGTGGTTGCTATAGCCAGGTACGGGACCTGGCATCGTGACTGAACACAAGAATATTCGTGCTCTTACGAATGGAACTTTTAGTGAAGTTTACTGAGCACATTAGATACTGTGATCAGCTACAGTGCTTCTTTATTCATGTTTTCTTTGGCTTTTAGGCCTAACTTGTTTACTTTTATTAAGGCTTTTCTTTTACCGTTGTTTACTCGTTTAAAGAGTCTTCAACTAGACTGAATATATTTGTCACTTTTATGTTTCAATAGTAATCGTTCTATTAGATTAACTTGAATGAGACTTGGAAAACTTTGTTGATATCTGAGTCTATTTTTTTCTTTTACTAATGCGCATTTCACAATTACGGTATTATCCGCGAAGTATGATACGAAGCTGTGGCTAGTTTTTGTGTTTTCTGTGAGAATGAGAATCATTGAAGGTGCCAGAACCGCACCTTTAACACTAAAACATTTTTAGTGAATAGTGTACTCGATATGATTCCCATGAATCTGATTGATGTATTTTACTGGAGCTTCCCATGTTTAAGAACGTTTTCTATTGTCCCTAAGACGGCTTCTACACAGGCACGTTGGATTTTAGATCTTTTTATTTTTTATTTTGCCGCATAAGCGGCAAGTTTATTGTACCCCCGATACCCACAGTAGCGCAAGAGCATATGAACACGCAAGAAATCTAGGAAATAGACCTCAAAAAGGGTAAACAGTGGTACTTCTGGATTTATATCTTCAATTCGTCTTATTTGTTGTAAGCAAATTTAGGATATTTGCTTAATATGTCCGGTATCTTATTTTCGTTAATATGATAACTTGACATTTCACATAGGTTATTAACTCTAGACCAGCTGTATATTCCGGAATAAATAGGCAGTTAAGCACATAGTGTTGTAGAAAGTGACTCCTAAGACTGACCACATTACATTTAGTATGATCATCTGTTCATCTTTCAAATTGCCAGAGGTACTTGTAACGAAGCCTGACCCTGGCTACTATAACATCAGTCAGTCTGTTCACATGATTATCTATTTTCATGTTATAATAAGTTAGAGATCTGCTCAGGCTTCTAACTGAATTCCTATGGCATTCTTTTTCATTATTTACTTCATTCCTAATATTATTCCAAGTCATATTCTACATTTTTCTTCAGGGTACATGGCTAATTTATCAACTTAATTGTGTAGAAGTACTTCAGAGTTCGCCGAAATCCATAAGAACTGTTTGTACCTGAATTCCATTTTCTCTGATATTGTTAATCAAGTGTTCTCAGTGATGTCACAAAATCGGTAACAATAAGGAGTCAAGCTCAGTATCGTAAATTGACAGTGCAATTAAGATGTCAGAACATCCAGTTTGTCGGGTAGACGCGCAGTTGATTATTCTTATGCCTAATTCAACATGGTTGCAAAGAATTCTTATCTATAAAGGTGGGAACAAAAGCAGTGCAGCCCTGCCAGCAGACTCTTGCTTAGATCCATTAGTGTACATAATTTGTGATATATTATTACTAACGTTAAGCGAAATATTTCTTATTGAGCAGTTGCCTTTGCAAATGACTTAAGGAAAATATTGCATGTGATGAACTTCTTGGGGAAGTAGTAACAATGTCCACTTACAATTTATTTGTAATTGTTTAGCTGAAGAGGATTTAGTGACATCCTTGTTGCATTGCAGCTGCTGGTATGTTTATGTTCACCCTGTCTCAAAATGCTGCTAAGGAATCTCAATTAGCGTATCATAATGACACTCACTGACATAAGTAAAATATTTTGTGATTTACTTAGATATTTCAGTGAATTTGGAGATATCTTTTTCTCTCAGTGCAAGGCGTTCTTCTCATCTGGTAGAGATAAGTGTTTACCATTAAATCTTTACATGAATAGTAAATGGATGAAATACAGTTTTGCGTACATATTTTTAATTTATCTTCATCAACTTTGAAAGATTTTCAGGAATGTTTTCTTAGATACGATTTATTCTGAACGATTTTAAGAAATGCTTTCCTAATTATGATTTATTCTTAGCTATCTCTGTTCACTAACTGTATTTGTAAGTCAATTTTCTCTTTAATTTGTTTGAATAAATGTCCTCTAGTTCGAGTAAACATTATATTCATGAGATAAAAGGCTACCATCTTAATCCATTTTTTCCAGGCAGTAGACATGGTATTAATGTTATGATGAGTCATTTTAAAATGCACTGATTACTTAACGAATAATAAGGACAATTTTTATCACTGAGTGACAAAGGACTCACGAGCGTAAAAGTTTTGAAGCCGATCAGAGAATCATGTCTCCGCCAATCACACGGAAACAAAATTTGGGATTCACATATGTAGAATTGTGGATAAAGCACCCACTTATTCAAATAGTCCCATGAATCTTGGCAAAGATACAATACACAAACGTTAAAAATTTTGAGGCCGATCGAATAAGGCGTTCTCTAATAATAAAGAAAAATTTGTGAAGCAAATTAAAATTTTCCTGAGAATGTACCGAAAAATATGAAAGTCTTCCTTGTTTAACTTAAAACACCATAAATCTGCAGATTACTAGTCTTTCCGGTTAACTTTCCTTATTTACATTATATTTAAAATTTTATTCAATTCTCTAAGAGAAAATATTTCATTTTGATTTTTGAGAACACTTCAGTTTGATAAAATTATCAAAAACTTGGCAAATTGGTACCTACAGAACCCAAATTAAATACAAAAATTAGTCCCATTAAGTCACCAGGAGTGAGGAAGAACCAGTTGTGAGTGTGGGGAAAGTTTGTGAGGTAGTGAGTAGAATGAAAGGGGGTAAAGCAGCTGGGATTGATGGGATAAAGATAGAAATGTTAAAGGCAGGTGGGGATAAGTTTTAGAGTGGTTAGTGTTTTTATTTAATAAATGTATGGAAGAGGGTAAGGTACCTAGGAATTGGCAGAGAGCATGCATAGTTCCTTCGCATAAAGGCAAAGGGGACAAAAGAGAGTGTAAAAATTATAGGGGAATAAGTCTGTTGAGAATACCTGGTAAAGTGTATGGTAGAGTTATTATTGAAAGAATTAGGAGTAAGACGGAGAGCAGGATAGCAGATGAACAAGGAGGCTTTAGGAAGGGTAGGGGGTGTGTAGACCAAGTGTTTGCAGTGAAACATATAGGTGAACAATATTTAGATAAGGGTAAAGAGGTGTTTGTGGCATTTGTGGATTTGGAAAAGGCATATGATAGGGTGGATAGGGAGGCAATGTGGCAGATGTTGCAAATGTATGGAATAGGAGGTAAGTTATTGAAAGCAGTGAAAAGTTTTTACGAGGATAGTGAGGCTCAGGTTAGAGTATGTAGGCGAGAGGGAGATTATTTCCCAGTAAATGTAGGCCTTAGACAGGGATGCGTGATGTCACCGTGTTTGTTCAATATATTTATAGAAGGAGTTGTAAGAGAAGTGAATGCTCGGGTGATGGCAAGAGGTGTGGGGTTAAAGATAAAGAATCTAACACAAAGTGGGAGTTGTCACAGTTGCTCTTTGCTGATGATACTGTGCTTTTGGGGTATTCTGAAGAGAAGTTGCAGAGGTTGGTGGATGAGTTTGGTAGGGTATGTAGAAGAAGGAAATTAAAAGTGAATATAGGAAAGAGTAAGGTGATGAGGATAAAAAAATTAGATAACGGAAGATTGGATATCAGATTGGAGGGAGAGAGTATGGAGGAGGTGAATGTATTCAGATATTTGGGAGTGGATGTGTCAGCAGATGGGTATATGAAGGATGAGGTGAATCATAGAATTAACGAGGGGAAAAAGGTGAGTGGTGCACTGAGGAGCTTGTGGAGACAGAGAACTTTATCCATGAAAGCAAAGAAGGGAATGTATGAGAGTATAGTTATACCAACACTCTTGTATGGGTGTGAGACATGGGTTGTGAATGTTGCAACAAGGAGAAGGCTGGAGGCAGTGGAGATGTCATGTCTGAGGGCAATGTGTGGTGTGAATATAATGCAGAGAATCCGTAGTTTGGAGATTAGGAGGTGTGGATTACTAAAAATATTATCCAGAGAGCTGAGGAAGGGTTATTGAGATGGTTTGGACATATAGAGAGGATGGAACAAAATAGAATGACTTCCAGAGTGTATAAATAGTGGAAGGAAGGCGGGGTAGGGGTCGGCCTAGAAAAGGTTGGAGGGAGGGGATAAAGAGGTTTTATGTGCGAGGGGCTTGGACTTCCAGCAAGCGTGCATGAGCGTGTTAGATAGGAGCGAATTAAGACAAATAGTTTTTAGGACTTGACGTGCTGTTGGAGTGTAGGCAAGGTAACATTTATGAAGGGTTTCAGGGAAACCGGCAGGCTGGACTTGATTCCTGGAGATGGGAATTACAGTGCCGGCACTCTGAAGGAGGGGTGTTAATGTTACAGTTTTGTAGCTGTAGTGTAAGCACGCTCTGGCAAGACAGTGATGGAGTGAATGATGATGAAAGTTTTTCTTTGTCGGGCCACCCTGCCTTGGTGGGAAACGGCCTATGTGTTAATAAAAAAATTAAGTCACCAGCATTTAGGGTTTGAAGCTGATCAGATTAAGCATTTTCTTGTTATCTCTTGTGAAAAATATGTTTAATAAAATTGGCATATTTAAATTTGCACAGTACGAAGTGACTGACAAGCTATGATAATGAAATTGACCAATGGTAAAAATTTGAAGCTGATCAGATGCATTCTAAGAGTCGCACCTGTACCTACACCTGCATATATTTTGCCCTAGTTACCAAATGCTAGCATTGAAAATTAAAGGCCTACAGTATAAGGCCTAGTGTTATGAATGAAATTAAAGGAAAAAGTTGAAGGAAAAAAAATCGGCAACCACTAAAAGTCCCTCTTCACAGATTAATAATAATAATAATAATAATGAAGTTCTATAAACTGAAAAAAATTATTGTACAGGAAGATGAATAAGTGGGAGTAGAACATGACTATCATGGTCAAGTAGGCTTACTGAAGTGCTCCTCTGTTCTCATAAAAGTATATAGACCTCCACCAGAAACAACATTAGGACCAGTAACACTAATACTAGCAACACTATTACAGTCTACACAACCACCAGTAGAGGACAGCATCAGGACCTGCATCAGAACAGCATGAAGACAAGCACCAGCATGACCAGAAACAGTATGAGGATCCAACAGCATGACCAGAAACAGTATGAGGATCCAACAACATGACCACCATAAGTAGCATCAAAATTAGCAGAACGCCAAATAGAAATGACATTTTGATGAGCAATAGCACCATAACCATCAAGACTAGTAGAAGCATCAGTTTGATAAATAAGGCATCAGAAACAGCATTACCAGGAAAAGCATCAGAACTAGCAGTGGCACCATAAAGAACAGCATTTGGATCAGTAACACTAGCACTAGTAACAGTAGCAGCAGCGAGTCGGTATCACTAGCACTAGTAACAGCAGCAGCAAATCAGTAACAATAGCTCTAGTAACAGTAACAGCAGCGGAAGAGGGAAAAAACAAGCAGCTAATAGCAACAGGCCCTGCAACAAAACTAACGATCACAGGTGCATCAACTGCAAGCAAACAACAAGCAGTAGTGGTGACAGCATTGGTAGTAAGAGCAGTAATAGCAACAGTGGAAGCCGCACCAGCACCAGCTGGCCCGCGTGATAGTGTCCACTTCACACCCGTCACCTCTTATGCAAGTGATCGAGTCCAGCTGTCTCCTTCACTCTGGCGTTCCCATCCTGGGTGGCCTCTTGCAGGTGTTCCTTCCCAGTATGACCTCCGGTGGTGTTCCCTTCCTAGTCTCCCATTCTCTTCCTCTTTTTTTTGTATGTTTTCTCATGGTGGAGTTCATATGTTCAAGATTTCCTGGTGAACTTTTATCATTCTTCCCTAATAATTGTCAACAGGATTTTGTTTCCTTTTGTGTACTGAAAGAGGAAAAGAACGCATTTGTTTAGTCTCTTCTTTGTAATGGAAGGAGAATTTGAATTTTTTTTAATCTTTTCTCTGTATTGACAAGGAAAATTAAACTTTTAATATTTTCTCTGCTTTACATTAAGGAAAAGGGAATGTTATACATTTTTAAATGTGACTCGATTCTCATGCCTGCGCTTAAGCACATCACTGACTCAGGTCTCATAAGCTTAATAGGAAATCCTCACCATGAAGAACTCTCATCACGAGTAGGCAAGTCATGTTTTTTTCCCAATACATTCTCTAGAAGTGTTAAAATATATTCTCTACTATGAAATTATCTCAGTGGTACAATTTATAAATTTTAGAGGGACATAATCTCTTCAGATATTATGTTAGTGCATCCCACTGTCTGGCTCCTTAAATAAAATTTGGATCATGAGCCAGTTCCTTGTGAGTGAAGTGGTCTGAGAGAATCTCTGCCACTAATTCACCAGATGCCAAAGAAAGAAAGAAATGCAGGAACGTGCGCTATCTGTAATTCCTACAGACACCTGTGCCCCTTAGTCTGACTGAAAAAGTAATTTGATCCCATATTTGTTTTCTACCCTTCTAGGATAAGATGGAATGCTCTTTTGAAAATCGACTTCAGAATACTGTTTTATTCATTTAGTTTGGGGTCCTCATATAAGTGTACACAGCTCAAGAAATACAATAGACTAGGTAGGCTCAAGAATTTTCGAGAAGGTAAAAGGCATCACGAGTATCTAGATTCTCTTTTCATTATTCCTTCTAATTTAAGTCATTATACTGCCTCAATTGTATGTTAGATGCCTTACATGATTTCACATTTGGAAGATTAGGGACGAGTCTCATGGCCTGTCTCTACATCAGCATATATTCAATATTCTCTAATAGGGTCTCTTTTGTGCCTCTCAAAGTGTTGTTATCCAGGAAATAAATGTTTGGTTTCCTGTTCAATCTGCTACTGATTTTCTTAAGTGCTATGGAGAAGAGATATATGATGGAGGATCCCTATGGTAAACACAATCTGAAAAGTGACTTCATGCTTCCCAAATAGCACAGAGAAACCTTTCTGTATCCAACTGTAATGGAAAAGTAGTATTGGAAAGAAGGTTTGAACAGCTGTTAATGCTATTCTTTACAATATTATAAAAGCATTCCTTAACTCTATTTCAATGCTAGTTTATCTTCGGGAAGGTCATTAATATTTTCCCTTGTCACATAAACCGTTGCTTTATTGCCTTGGGGAACCCTAAAGCCAAGCTGGTTTGATTAAAGTATCATCGATGTCTCTGTAAGGGTACAACGAAGTAGAATGGTATCCATGGCAATGAGCCTATTTCTCTATCTTTCTTTTTCTGAGGACGAAAAAGAAAGGTTCAGTTTTGTTGATAATTATATCAGCGAGGTGTTGTTGACGAACCTTGTGATCTCCGATAAAAGAATCTCTGCAATCTCACAAAGAACTGTATCAACGATTTTCTTTAAATGTTGGAGTCTTAATTCCATGTAACCCCTACATCTGCATCTGCTTCTTGCACAAACACTGGATCTGTGTTGGGGACAATGGTGTTATGAATGCTGATGATCCTGGATTCCCAACAGTGTGCTTTTCTTGTATTTGAGCAGTGCTAGCATTCATAATAACTGATGGATGGTCGTCGCAACATAATATGTGAATGATGTACGTGGATGTGATGACTGGGTTATGTGAATAAGTGATAAAGGAACTAAACTGAAGCAGCGAACCCTCCGAGCAACTTAATAACTTTATGGGAAACAAGAATTACGAGGCTGTTTGGGAATTAACAAGAATAAAAAGTTAAGAGTCAAAGGAGATGACAAAGAAGAACGTGTGTTAAGTGTAAGTTGAAAGTGATCATACTTTATGTTGTTTTATGATGCAAATCATCAGTGTTGTGCTAAGGTGCCTTAGAAAGTTATATCAGTGATGAGTGTCAATACCTAAGGCTCGTTAGTCAAAGGGTTCTTAATGTATCATAGAAAAGCTAATGGTTTGTTTAAATAACTGAAAATATTAAATCAATGATGGGTTTAAATATATGAGAATTTTGAGTCAATGGTTTTCTTAAACTGTCTCATTTCTTTCTAGGCACACTCCTCGACCCTAAGAGTATTCATTTTGATGTTTCACTCTCATAGTTCATACTGAAGATGTGTATCATAATTCCTCAAAAGTTGGGCAAAAATACTCATCAGACACAAAGAATTCCAGAGTTGCAAGATGTCTGTTCAAGTGTTTCAGTGCAGACGGATGATGCTTGTTGCGTCTTGACAAGTGAACGAGTGGTATTGAATCAATAACAACACTGCGACTAGCCGAGGATTCGAACCCATGAAGTTTTGGCGCTGCCTCGTGGTGAGCGAAAATCACATCATGCCTTAACCCATTGAACTACACAATCCTACAAGAACCAAGCACCCAGCCAAGCTAGGTGTGTTACTCTTGGTCTGAGGACATACCGTGGTGTAGGTACCTCTAAGCTAATTTCATTCTTATCCCCTTTTGGTGTACTTGATTCAATACCAATCGTTCGTGGTCACAATAATATATATACTGCTTGTGGAGGCTAGTACACCAAGCGGGGTTAAGAATGAAATGAGCTTAGAGGCTCCCACACCACCGTATGTCCTCGGACCAAGAGTAACACACCTAGCTTGGCTAGGTGCTTGTCTAGGTGGTTGGTTCTTGAAGGATTGTGTGGTTCAGTGATTTTCGCTCACCACGAGGCAGGGCCAAAACTACATGGGTTCAAATCCTTGGCTAGTCACAGTGTTGTTGTTGGGTGGGTGTTTTGGAGATATGGATGGTCATAGTGAAACACACAAGGAGGTTGGTAACTATATTGATAGAGTCTATGAGGGGAGCCCAGCAGCCTATGCCTTCTCTAGTCTGGCATAACCAGGAACTGAGAGGGTATGCCTGGGGCCCAGCGCTCACATGAGTGGGACTCGTGACATCACAGATAGCTAGGGAGCCTAACTATAATATAGCTGGTACTGTCTATATATACTACACAAGTATAATACATAGGAATTCAGTAACGCTACTGACAGCTTGGTCATGTTACGTATGGTGTCTCAACATATAATACAACTCTACAGACTGAACAAGCAGGTGGCTCTGGGCTGATTCTATACAATAGCAAACACATATCTAACTTAGAACTAATCACAGAAATGGTAATAGGATGTAATCGATTGAATGGATATAATGTAATCAACTGTAATGGATGTTAATGTAATACATTACAAATTATGATAGTAAATCACAGTATAATAAAAGAGATGTAAATGGTCGATCAATCTGTATTCATGTGCTCTATGGATTCTGAGGAAGAATATATTTACAAAGAGGAAAGTGTTTAACAGAAAAGGCAGACTTGGCATGCACAAGTCATACTGTTAAATCTCAGAATTCGGAGGGAAAGTGAACACACAAAAAAATCTGGATACTGATCAGCTGATAACAAAACACACAGTTGACAACTTCTTTCAACTTAATCATCAAATTATACAGGCTATGTACATATAACCTCAACTCTGCGAGGGTAAGATTTACATATGCAGAATGGTTATCATCCCTGGGTGGATCGAATTCTTTTGCAATGATTAACACATGCAATGGTTGAGGTGGGTCTAAATAGGTATTTACAAATGATACTTGAGGATTTATCAATACTTGTCGTGTACGTAAGGAGTAATGACATTCAAGTTGTTCCTCTGGCTGATTACTAGTATTGGAGGGTACAGGTTCAGACGGATTGTCATTGTCAGTCACAATAGTCTGGTTGTCAGGGACCTCGTCTTCATCACGCACTAACTTCATATGGTCCAAATGCGACTCTTTATATTGACCAATGCTTATTTCTCTAACTTTATACTTATTACCGTTGATATGTTCAACTGCTCGATAAGGACCGACAAACTTTTGATCGAGCTTAGGCATTGCGGATGTGTGTGCAGGGTGATGGGAATTGTTTGAGGTGTGTTTAGGTCAAGGCAGAATGTTTTGTGTATAGTCTTACTGCAGTATTGCAGTTGTATTCAGAAAAGTTCTGAAAGGGGAGGGGGGAAGTTTTGGACAAGTGAACCTAGTATCAAGGTAAATAAGGTGATGTTTGTGCCTTGTATTATGCTTATTTAGTTGTATTTATAGGGTTTAAAAAAAAATAAAGAAAAAAAAATGTTGGCACCAGAGGGGGGGGGAGAGGGTAATGCATGTTAATGTGTTTTCATGATATCTTTATCTGATATGTGGTAATTTATGGCATAGGCACGTTGACTGAGGTAAAGTTTAAATCCTTTGTTCAGGGTGCTCTAGTGTAATATGCAGAAGGGGGGTATAATATATTTCAGTGTGATCATATATGTGTTTATTAATTTTATTTGGTAGGGTGTGGAGCTTACGTATATGTTCACAATATGAATTGTCATGACGTGTATTGTACATACTGTTTTAAATAAAATAAAAAAAATAAAACTTGTAACAGCTCTTGTGGTCACTTGAGATAGAGGGTCATCCCGAAATCCTTGTAGTTTGGGGGAGAAGGCCTAACCTACTATGTGAGAGTCATGTGACCTGCTCAGTGTGAGGTGCCAGATTACCCACTCCTAGATGGTCCATGGGTCTGACAACACCTATCGAGTGCTTACTGCAATGTTGCGGGCCACTAAGTCACTTGAAGTCACCCCACACCTTGTGGGTTTGTACGTAAACAAGCTCTTCTGACCACTGGTCTGCTGTGTAACCACTGACCCACATTTCTCGACTGACATATCAACAGAATGGATCCACTTGTCACCCAAGCAATAGTCTGTTGGCTAATTGGGGTTATTAACGGGATAGACGAGAGTATTGCAACCCATGATTTATGGCATCAGCTCCTGTGATGTTGTCGATAGATTGTGGCAGTGTAGGTGTGAGCTCCTGTGATGTCGATAGATTGTGGCAGTGTAGGTGGGAGCTCCTGTGATGTTGTCGATAGATTGTGGCAGTGTAGGTGTGAGCTCCTGTGATGTCGATAGATTGTGGCAGTGTAGGTGTGAGCGTATTATCGCCATGGTATCGAGTCCGCAGTTCAGTCACAAGCTGAGAGTTAAGCCAGTGCTTCCTTCAATTTGTTTCTAGACTGACAGAAAGTAAACTCTGCTGATTTCAAATTAGTGAGGCAGATTTGTGATTAGACAGTCAGTCATCTGTCAACTTGAAGTACTGACAGCTCAACTCGGTTCACTTGAAGTTTGTTAATATCAGGGAATCCAAGTAGGTGTGTTAAATAGATAGTCACTTTTCTGTCAGTTTGAGAACTTATATAAAGTTCGACTTGGCTCACACACAAGCTTAGACCTGTCAGTATTATGCAACGAATTTGAATCACTTAAGTAGCAATTACATCCCGTTCTAACTTGAGATATTCATCGGTTCAAAGATTTAAGGTGATTAGAGCGAGGTGGCAAGGCAAGTGTCACAAGTGATTACAGTAAAAAGACTGAATAATTATCCCATTGTAGCTGGTGAGTTTAGATGTTAGTGAATTTCACTGGTGTGATGACCTCCCTGTAACTAGTGAGTAAAGACGCCATCACCGCATGTGTTAGTGTAGCTGGTGGCCTGGCTCCCCAGTCAAGTAAGACAGCAAGGAATTGTAGTTTATGAAGTCACATCCATATGACAGTCATTAGTAATCACATAGATCGAACAGTACATACAACTGTGAGGTAAACAATGAGTCAATTAATATTTCTACTAATTGAGGCTTTGAGTGATAAGCCCAATCACACTGATTACTCGTGAGTTAATTAGGAGACTTATATACTGTAATAAATCAGTTGTTTGTTAGACTGAGAACACAGTCACTTGTATTGTGCATTAACAAAGTCACTTGCTGGAGACAGTGATGCATATTGTCAGTTGTTAGTGATAATTGTTATAGTTAAGTATCATGTTCACAATACGAAATGCCCTGGGAGAAGTACTTGCGCAGTGGGAGACAGAGACAAGAAGTGTGCCAGGTAATGATTAGATTCTGCTGTCACGCTGATACCCGCCTTCCCTCATCCGTGTATGATGGAATCTTTCGCCTGCCCTTCGCATCTTTCCCCTCCCTAGATGGGGTGCCTATATGACCCCAGGTGTCACCGTGACCATTGACACCCCCATCAAGTGAGGGAGAAGAAGGGGAAGGTTGTTTAGCAGACTTTCCTAGTAACAGCTAGTAACAGCCTCGTTGATCAGGCCCTGATCCACCGGGAGGCCTGATCGTGGACCCGGCCGCGGGGGTGTTGATCCCCGGAATACCCTCCAGGTAGACTCCAAATAGACCTCTGAAGAAGCCGCGAAATGTGTGTGTGTGTATATATATATATATATATATATATATATATATATATATATATATATATATATATATATGTCGTGCCGATTAGGTAAAACTGGTCAATTAGCAAGAACTCATCTAAAATTAAGTTCTTTCTAAAATTTTCTCTTATACGTTTAAAGATATATTTTTTTCATTTATGTTAATATAAGAATTTATAATTTTGTACCAAGAGAAACTTTGAAAACCTACCTAACCTTATTACAACAAGCGCAATTTAATTTAGCCTAACCCAACTAAATATATTTTAGATACGTTAACATTAATTTAATAATAAACAAACACAATGAAATATATTTTTTTCGTTATGTTCAGAATGATTTTGGCGAAATTATTGCATACACAAATTTTCACTTGTCTTATATGGCAAGGTGAGCGTTGCTATTTAAGCCAAAATAGCAAGTTTTACCTAATCGGCACGACATATATATATATATATATGTATATATATATATATATACATATATATATACAGGGAGGTACCACCCCTGGAACTGTCCTGGGGACCCTCATCCTCAGAGAAAAGCATAAACTTGCTTCAGGGAAAACTCAAGGTTCTCCCTGAAGCTGTTTGAAAATTTTCTCCTACCACCCCTTATATTTTATATAGATTTTATTTAAAGACAAAATACATTGACAAAGATGCAATAGGGAGTAGAACAACATAGATAACTCAGAGCAACATTTCGAATACTTCGTCCAGCTCCTCGGTGGTGGGCCACGTGACCAGAATGCTGCAGGCATTTCCCCACTGGATCGCAACACTGAGACTCTGAAAGAGGAAACTGACCGCCCTGTGGTCCCTGGTTTCTATGATGAGTTTTTCACCCAGCTCTTTGAGGAAGTTTAGAGCACACTTATCCCATGCTCCAAGGGTCTCCGACCCTATTGGGATGAAGTTATAGCAAGGGGGAAGGCCTTCACATTTGCAAGTCTTCTGGGTCTCGCTGTGGCTGGTAGCTCCACCCCCTTAAGCTACGGAGTATGGCAAGTAGGTGTCTACCATTGTGGCAGCACAGGTGTAGTCCCAAGCAATCTGCTTACCATCCTTCCAGGGTAGCATAGTGGCTCCTTCAGAATGCTTTTGACTTCCGTCAGACCTCTGCACTTGGGGTTCTCGTTGGGCTGGGCAATGGGCTGTGGTGAGGCTTCTCTTTATGATGTCGTTGACCTCCTCATGTCTAGGATACTTCCCTTCTGATGTGTGACACACGAGACCATGAAGTCCGAATTGATCAGCCGTTGCCCTGCCCAAATACACCTACGTTCAGTGAGGATGGGAGCGGCTAGGTGAAGAGCAACGCCAATCCGAATAACCTGTGAGTCGAGTCAAGTGCCCAGGGAGGAATTGGGAACAGCTTGAAGGAAATCTCCTGTGTGTGGTACCTTCACCACTAGGAGACGAGCTTTGTCTTTTCCTGAAGCGTTGGTGAACATTGCGTTGGTGATTTTTTCCATGATCGGTTTGTCCCAGTGAGACTTTGTGCTCTTTGGGAAGAGCTGGTCTACTGGAGGAGTTTGCTGCAGTGAACCTGGGGTCTTGAACTCCTACCACGTATCTCAAGCGTTTGGGGACAATCTTCTTGACTAATCCACTGGAAGCCAAACACGAAGACAGAAATGCAGGTAAAGCTACCTGCATTGCTTTGCGCACCCCTATACCTCCCAGTAGCACTGGGAGGGTTGCCTGAGCCCATTGCTGATTTTCTAGTGACAGATTCAGTGCCTTCTTGAAGGCTGATCTCAGGAGTGTCATATTCGTTGAGTGTTGGGTTCTCAAAAGAGAGTGTGTACCTCAGGAAGTAAATGAATCTTGGCAGAGTAAGACACCTTTGTGAGGAGATACAGGGCATCATGGTATCAAGATCGCTTCTCTCCTCCATTCTCTTCAGGTCATTCAGTTTGTCCTTGAGGACCTTGTCGATGGCCTGGTGACCCAGCGGAGCTCCCAAGAGGATGCTCTTGGATGGGGTTGTAGTAGAGGCTCCAGGAAGTTTTGTTAGCACAGCTGTGATTATTACCTGGTTGGTTGTGATGATTTCACACTTGGAGGGGTTGAGGATGAGTCCTAAGGCTTCTCTCTGTGTCTTCACCAGTTTTAGGTCCTCTAACAAGGACTCTTCAGTACCTGCCAGAGTGCCATCATCCAGGTACCAGATGTTGAGCTCGCTGCGTAGGCTGGAAGTTAGTTCTCTTACTGCCAAGCAGGAGAGAAGTGGAGCGAGTGGATTACCATGCTGAACACCCTCTGATGAGGGAATTTCATGTTCGCCAAACAAAAGAATTGAGGGTTTGCTGTAGCCTGCTGAAATGAAGGAAAAAAGACTGGGAACTGATCCCGAACGGCCGGCATGACCTAATCTTTCTTCACCATATTAAAGGCATTTCTAAAGTCAAGTCTGACTATGGCCTTGTCTTCTGGTAGTTCCCTGATGTAGGCCCTTGCTGCATGAGCTGTGGCTTCACTGCCTTGAGAGACCCCAGTGCCCAGTTTGTGTGGCTGGAGAAAACTGGCAGCTTCTAGGCGAATGTGGGATTCCCGTTGAGCTGGGCAACGGGCTGTGGCGAGGCTTCTCTTTATGATGTCATTGACCTCCTCATGTCTAGCATACTTCCCTTCTGGTGTGTGACACACTAGACCATGAAGTCCGAATTGATCAGCCTTCTCCCTGCCGCAAATACACCTATGTTCGGTGAGTATGGGGGCGGCTAGGCGAAGAGCAACACCAATCTGAATGGCCTGTGGGTCGAGTCGAGTCCCCAGAGAGGAATTGGGAACAACTAGAAGGAAATCTCCTGAGTGTGGTGCCTTCACCTCTAGGAGACGAGCTTTGGTGAGCATTGCGTTGGCAATTTTTTCCATGATCGGTTTGTCCCAGTGGGACTGTTTGTGCTCTTTAGGAGGAGCTGGTCTACTGGAGGAGTCTGCCAGGATGTCCCACTGCACTGCTGCTTCAATGAACTTGGGGTCTTGAGCTCCCACCACACCTCTCAAACGTTCAGGGACAATATTCTTGACTAATCCACAGGAGGCCAAACACGATGACAGAAATGCAGGTAAAGCTACCTGCCTTGCTTTGCGCACCCCTATACCTCCCAGTCGCACTGGGAGAGTTGCCTGCTCCCATTGCCGATCCTCTAGTGACAGATTCAGTGCCTTCATGAAGGTTGATCTCAGGTGTGCGTCATACTCGTCAAGTGTTGGGTTGTCAAAAGAGGGTGCGCACCTCAAGAAGTAAGTGAGTCTTGGCATAGTAAGACACCTTGTGAGGAGATACAGGGCATCATGGGCATCAAGATCACTTATTCTCTCCTCCATTCTTTTCAGGTCATTCACTTTGTCCTTGAGGACAGTGTAGATGGCGTGGTGACCCAGCGGTGCTCCCAGGAGGGTACTGTTGGATGGAGTGGTAGTAGTGACTTCTGGGAGGATTGTTTGCACCGCATTGATTATATATATATATATATATATATATATATATATATATATATATATATATATATATATATATATATATATATATATATATATATATATATATATATATATATTGTTGGCAGCCTGGTTCATAAGCCATGTTTCTTTCCCAGCCGGGCAGTCAGTGAGCCTCAAGCATGGATTCAAGCTATTTCAATCCTCCTGTATGTTCTGACCTTCAGGGATTTTTATATCAATGCACCACGCAGAAACAAGCAGGTATATACAGAAAAGATCGCAGTCAGCAGAACTCGATACTGCTACTGGGGATGGTCAAGATTCCCAGGCAGCGCTCTTATCCACTCTGACACACAAATGCCACATAAGCTGCGATCTTTCTCTGTATATACCCATTTGTTTCTGCGTGGTGCATTGATATAAAAATCACCTAGAGAGCTCAGAACATACAGGAGGAGATTGAAATAGCTTTAATCCATGCTTGAGGCTCACTGACGTGCCCGGGCTGACATATATATATATAATGAATTTAATATGAAAATATATACATGTAATACAAATATAGAAGGGGTAGCACACAAAATGCGTGCTAAAGGGATAACTGGCACAGTAGGCAGATGGATCTTCAACTTAAACAAATCGAACACAAAGAGTAGTGGTAAACAGTTAAATCGGATGCTGCCATAGTGAAGAGCTCTGTTCCACAAGGCACAGTACTCGCACCTATCCTGTTCCTCATTCTCATATCAGATATAGACAGAGATGTAAACCATAGCACTGTATCATCCTTTGCAGACGATGCTAGGATCTGCATGAGTGTCATCCATTGATGACTCAGCAAATCTCCAAGAAGACATAAACCAAGTTTTCCAATGGGCAACGGAGAATAATATGATGTTCAATGAAGACAAATTCCAACTACTCCATTATGGAAAACTGTAGGAAATACCAGCTAGGACTGAGTATACTTCAAACTCTAATTACACAATAGAGCGGAAAAGTAATGTGAAGGACCTGGGAAGTGTAATGTCCGAAGATCTCACCTTCAAGGATCACAACAATGCCACTATCACATCTGCGAGGAAACTGATAGGATGGATAATGAGAACATTCAAGACAAGAGATGCCAAGCCAATGATGATCCTTTTTAAATCACTTGTTCTCTCTAGGTTGGAATACTGCTGCACATTAACATCTCCATTCAAGGCAGGTGAAATTGCAGATCTAGAGAATGTACAGAGAATGGAACTTTTGTTCCATCAAATACCTTAACTACTGGGAACGCTTGGAAGTACTTGACTTGTACTCACTGGAGCGCAGGTGAGAGAGATACATCATAATCTACACCTGGAAGATCCTGGAGGGACTGGTCCCTAATTTGCTCACAAAAATCACTCCCTACGAAAGTAAAAGACTTGGCAGGCGATGCAACATACCCCTAGTGAAAAGTAGGGGCGTCATTGGTACACTAAGAGAAAGCACAATAAGTGTCCGGGCCCAAGACTGTTCAACAGCCTCCCACCAGCCATAAGGGGAAATTACCAATAGACCCCTGGTTGTTTTCAAGTGGGAGCTTGGCAGATACCTAAAGTCAGTGCCGGATCAGCCAGGCTGTGGTTCGAATGTTGGACTACGGGCGGCCAGCAGTAACAGCCTCGTTGATCAAGCCTTGATCCAAGGAGGCCTGGTCATGGACCGGCCCGCGGGGGCGTTGATCCCAGGTATACCCTCCAGGTAGTCTCCAGGTAGGTAGAGTTGTTGTAACAATCTTAAACAAGCTTAAACTTTAGTACAAGCATTTCTGGCAATTTGGCATTTATACAAAAGATCAAACTAAATGTAAAGAAAACATTTAGACTTGTGGTTACTTCACTATGCTTGATTATTCACTAATTGAGAAATAAAGACTGAATACTAAAATTTATTTAAGGAATCTTATTAGCGAAAATAAGATACAGGAAATTAAAAAAAAACAGGTCCTAAATTTGCTTTTAACCAGTCAAAAAATATGTAAGTAAATACCTAAATGTGCTCAATTTTACGGCCTAATTGATTTGAATTATTTGATTTTGATTTTATACTGAAATAAGACCTAAATTATTTTGCAGTTGTTTCAAATGAATCTCCGTCATCATCATCTCCTCCTCTATTTTTTTTTACTCATCATTTTCAGTCTTTTATTAATGCTTAACCTCCCCCTTCATCTCCCTCTTCCTCCGTCTCTCCTCTCTGTTGTCTCCTTTCTACTCTAGCCTTACAAGTTGATGTTTATTTATCTACTCAGTCTTCCTTCATACTGTCTTTCCCACACCTTGCACTTCCCACTCCTCCACCCTTTTCTTCTATCCCTCTCGTCATCTCTCCACTGCCCCTCCTCCACCACCTCCATCCTTCTTTAACCACCATTCAACCACTCCCCATCCACCACAATTCAACATTCCCTCCTCCACCCACATCCCCTCTCCTTACCCCCATTCATTCATGGTTGAAGGTCGCCTGGGGCAGCAACAGTGGTATATTGTGTCACTACTACCAGGAATCTTTCCTCCACCTCCCTCTGCTCCATCCCCTCCTGCTCTTACCCTTCTTCTGCTACCCCCCTTTACCCTTCCCTCCTCCTCCATCCCCTTACTCCTTCCTTTGACCATCCTATTAGGAGCCTCAACAAGGAAGCATTTACGACCATTTACACGGCATATGCCAGGCCCATCTTGGAGTACGAAGCGCCAGTATGGAACCCGCATCTGGCAGAGCGAGTAAAGAAGTTGGAAAAAGTGCAAAAGGTTGCAATGAAACTAGTCCCACAGGTAAAGGATATGACCTATGAGGAGAGGCAAGAGGAGCTAAACCTAACCACATTACAGGACAAAAGGATCAGAGTTGAAATGATTACGACGTACAAGATACTAGACAGGACGGACAGGGAGAGTCTGTTTAAGCAGCTGGTGTAAGGTACACCATGGCACAGCAGAAAGCTAATAAAAAAATTATGATACACAGGGATATTAGGAAATACTTCTTTTGCCTTAGAGTAGTCAGCTAGCGGACCGACCTAGACAGTGAAGTGGTAGAGGTGGGATCTACACATAGCTTTAAGGATAGGTATGACAGAGCTTATGCAGCCGGAAGAGAGAGAACCCAGTAGCGGTGCCAGGAGCTGAGACTCGATCCGGGCAACCACAATTAGGTGAGAACAACCTCCTTCCCTTCCCTAGGAGGTACAGAAGGATCCTTGGTAGAGGCTGTTGTAAGTGGTACTTCTCTTACCCAAAGATCATCTCACCCCCTTCCCTTCTTCCCTCCATCTCCCCCTCCCTTGTTCCTCCCCTTCTATGATACTCACCTCCACCTCCCCTCCCCTCCCCTCCCTTGCTTCTCCCCTCCACCTCCCCTCCTATGCTTCTCCCTCCACCTCCCCTCCCTTGCTTCTCCCCTCCACCTCCCCACCCTTTCCTCCCCCTCCCTTGCTCATCCCTTCACCTTTCCCTCCCTTGCTTCTCCCTCACACCCCTCCGTTAGTCCTCCCCCCACCTCCTCACCCTTGCTCCTCCCTCCTCTTCCCCTCCCATGTTCCTTAATTCCATCTCCCTCCCTTTATCTTCTCCACCCCACCCCTCCCTTGCTCCTCCCTCCACATCACCCCTCCCTTGATCATCCCTCCACTTCACCCTCCCTTGCTACTCCCTCTACCTCCTCTTCACCTCACCCCTCCCTTGCTCCTCCCCTCCACTTCCCTTCCTCTTCCTTTCCACCTTCTCTTTCTCCTCCACCTCCAACACTCCCGCGGCCCGGTCTATGACCAAGCTTCCTGGTGGATAGGGCCTGATCAACCAGGCTGTTACTGCTGGCCGCACGTAGTCCAACGTACGAACCACAGCCCGGCTGATCCAGCACCGACTTTAGGTATCTGTACAGCTCCCTCTAGAGCTTCAGCTTCCTCCTTTACTCATTCCCGTGTCTTCTTTCTCTGTTTCAGTCCTCTTTTTCTTCCCTCCCCTCCTCTCTTCCCTCCCCTCCTCTCTTCCCTCCCCTCCTCTCTTCCCTCCAATCCTCTCTTGCTCTTCCCTTCCTTCTCTCCTCCATCTACTTCATCTTCCTCACCTGTCTTTGCTCCTAACCGCAGTCCTCCCTCACTTCTTTATCAGCCTCCTATTACTACTGATTCTTTCCATTTCTATATTCCGCTCTTCCCTCTTCTCTCCACAATTTGCCTGATCCAATCATTCTACATATTCAGTCCATATATCCAGAGATTTCTAACCCCTCGTTCTCTCTCTCTCTCTCTCTCTCTCTCTCTCTCTCTCTCTCTCTCTTTCTCTCTCCTACATTCTTCCTCCTATCCTTCTCCTCTCACTTGTCCTCAACTCTTAAACCTGAGCTATTCTTCTTCCATTTTCCTGAAATGTGTGCGCCCGTGTGTGTGTGTGTGTGTGTGTGTGTACTCACCTAGTTGTGGTTGCAGGGGTCGATTCATAGCTCCTGGCCCCGCCTCTTCACTGGCCGCTACTGGGTCACTCTCCCTGCGCTATGAGCTTTATCATACCTCTTCTTAAAGCTATGTATGGAATCTGCCTCCACTACATCGCTTCCCAAACTATTCCACTTCCCGACCACTCTGTGACTGAAGAAATACTTCCTAACTTCCCTGTGATTCATCTGAGTCTTCAACTTCCAACTGTGTCCCCTTGTTGCTGTGTCCCATCTCTGGAACATTCTGTCTCTGTCCACCTTGTCAATTCCTCTCAGTATCTTATATGTCGTTATCATGTCCCCCCTATCTCTCCTGTCCTCCAGTGTCGTCAGGTCGATTTCCCTTAACCTCTCCTCGTAGGACATACCCCTTAGCTCCGGGACTAGTTTTGTTGCAAACCTTTGCACTTTCTCTAGCTTTACGTGCTTGGGTAGGTGTGGGTTCCAAACTGGTGCTGCATACTCCAGTATGGGCCTAACGTACACAGTGTACAGGGTCCTGAACGATTCTTTATTAAGATATCGGAATGCTGTTCTTAGGTTAGCTAGGCGCCCATATGCTGCAGCAGTTATTTGGTTGATGTGCGCCTCAGGAGATGTGCCTGGTGTTATACTCACCCCAAGATTTTTTCCTTGATTGAGGTTTGTAGTCTCTGGCCCCCTAGACTGTACTCCGTCTGCGGTCTTCTTTGCCCTTCCCCAATCTTCATGACTTTGCACTTGGTGGGGTTGAACTCCAGGAGCCAATTGCTGGACCAGGCTTGCAGCTTTTCCAGATCCTTTGTAGTTCTGCCTGGTCCTCGTCCGATTGAATTCTTCCTCATCAACTTCACATCATTGCAAACAGGGACACTTCGGAGTCTATTCCTTCCTCATGTCGTTCACAAATACCAGAAACAGCACCGGTCCTAGGACTGACCCCTGTGGAACCCCACTCGTCACCGGCGCCCACTCTGACACCTCGCCACGTACCATGACTCGCTGCTGTCTTCTTGACAGGTATTCCCTGATCCATTGCAGTGCCTTCCCTGTTATCCCTGCCTGGTCCTCCAGCTTTGCACTAATCTCGTGTGTGTGTGTGTGTGTGTGTGTGTGTGTGTGTGTGTGTGTTGTGTGTGTGTGTGTGTGTGTGTGTGTGTATGATGTACTGTGTGTGTTTTGCTTGTGTTGTGTGAACGTTTCTGGGTGTTGCGATGGTTATATTTTGGTGTATTTTAGCTTTAATGTTCTGTATATTTTTTTAATGAAATGGTCGTTTTGTTTATCCTGTTTGGATAATTTGATGTGCTGTATGGTTGCTTTGATGTGCTGTATGGTTGCTTTGATGTGCTGTATGGTTGCTTTGATGTACCGTATGATCGTTTTGTTGTATGGCTGTTTTGCTCCATATTCTGGAACATTGTTGCAGAGGAGGGATCAGAATTCTTCTCCAGGTTGAGGGACTGACCACCTCAAAACTACGTCTTCCAGGGTGATGATTATATCGTCTTTACTTATCTCCTGCTTCTACTGACTCCTCTGCACTCGACTCAAGAAACCTATTGTGTAGGTGAAACGTTTCGAAATAGATACCTAACTGTTGCACATGTGTCTTACCAACTTGAGTGTATTGTATACCATCAAGTTGGTAAGTCTTCTCTGTATTGTATACCATCAAGTTGGTAAGTCTTCTCTGTATTGTATACCATCAAGTTGGTAAGTCTTCTCTGTATTGTATACCATCAAGTTGGTAAGTCTTCTCTGTATTGTATACCATCAAGTTGGTAAGTCTTCTCTGTATTGTATACCGTCAAGTTTGGTAAGTCTTCTCTGTATTGTATACCATCAAGTTGGTAAGTCCTCTCCTCCCGCTATAGAGTTCCCTGGTGTCTACTCTGTCATGCTCCTCTTGTCCTCTCCACTACTTTGGAGAGACTGGCCGCTCTCTCTCTCTCTCTCTCTCTCTCTCTCTCTCTCTCTCTCTCTCTCTGACAGTCTCAAAGATCACAAAAAGTGTTAGGCTTGCCGACACCAATAATGCTCTTTTCTGTTGACTGGTCCTCTGCGAAAACTGTCTACCCTACTTCTAGTCTTCACAGCCGCCGTCTTTTTGAACCATTCATTATACACAGCTTCCCTTGTATGAATCTTTGTCCTGGTTTTGTCATTGTAGACGCCTTCCTTTTTCATTACACTGTCAAATGCTTCAAACTTCAGAACACTTGTGACTTATTTTAACTAGTTACTCAATGCTTCTGTCATTTTAAAAAACAATGGTGATTCCATATCATGCATATATATATATATATATATATATATATATATATATATATATATATATATATATATATATATATATATATATATATATATATATGTATATGTCGTGCCGATTAGGTAAAACTGGCCAATTAGCAAGAACTCATCTAAAATTAAGTCCTTTCTAAAATTTTCTCTTATAAATTTAAAGATATATTTTTTTCATTTATGTTAATGTAAGAATTTATAATTTTGTACCAAGAGAAACTTTGAAAACCTACCTAACCTTATTACAACAAGCGCAATTTAATTTAGCCTAACCCAACTAAATATATTTTAGATACGTTAACATTAATTTAATAATAAACAAACACAATGAAATATATTTTTTTCGTTATGTTCAGAATGATTTTGGCGAAATTATTGCATACACAAATTTTCACTTGTCTTATATGGCAAGGTGAGCGTTGCTATTTAAGCCAAAATCGCAAGTTTTACCTAATCGGCACGACATATATATATATGTATATATATATACGTATGTGTGTGTGCGCGCGCGCGCGCTCAGGTAGTTGTGGTTGCAGGGGTCGAGTCACGGCTCCTGGCCCCACCTCTTCACTGGTCGCTAGTAGGTGTGCGTGCGCGTGCCCGCATTTCTCTATACCCTTGGCATTAATTAGCTTGGAAACTCGTTTCTTATCAAAATGTCCTCTACTTGGTCATTACGTCGAGCTTAAGTAATCTGCACTGGGTCGAGGATGCACATTATACGAATACTCTTCATTATGTCTCTTCACGAAAATAACCAGTTGATAAAACATTACGGAAAAAAGGTAATGTTTTAATTTATATATTAATTTCCCTCGGTTGTTTGTCTCTTCCGTCAGTATTTTATTCCTCTTTTAATTTTCTTTCCAAAAGTGAGGAGAAATTTAATTCGTGTATAGCTTGTAGTTGGTACATTTCACGAAACACGTGCAGTGTGTTGCCAGCTGCTTCGACTATTCGTGGAAATCGAGATCACACATCCGTCCACTTGCCCGAGTGATGATCTCAACAATATGAAATTCACCTATCAAACTTAATGATCTTGTTATCTTAAAGCAAGTCTGACAGTTGTGTTTAAAATTTCCTCAATAACTGATGTTGTTGTCTCAGGCAGCGATATTCAACGCAAGAGGAAATAATTAGAAATTGATTTCAGATGGCTATTGGTCGGTGGCGGTGATAAATGGTGTCTGTTCTGGGGAGGTTGCTAGCTCACCCTCTCAAGTGGAGTAGTCATCGCTCCCAGCTCCTGAGGATGCTCACGTAACACTACTGTAAGGCCGCGTCTGGCACGTCTAGGAATGCGTCTTGAGGTGGTAATATACAGAGGTCTACCATACTTCCTCACACACCGCAGTCTTGGGCACCCCCTCCATAGGCCCAATACCTGATACGTGTCCGGCGATTTTCCCTAACAAATTAACAAGCATTAAAAGTAGGAACTAGTTTTTGACTGGCCAGGAGAATCATTATGTAAGGCTTGTTTTGCTAGGTGCACGTCTATAAGGGCCAAGAACGCCTCTAGGCTGGCCCTACAAGAGGATGCATTACTTAAGGCGTGAACTGCTAGGAGCACTTGTGTTAAGACTTAAAATGGGGTTGAACATGTTAGTGGCTCGTGATCGAAGCTAAGGTACATTTGCATAGTATTTAATGTTGGAGATGACTAAACACAATGTGAAACTCTACTGGTTTAATCATCTCTAATGCATTAGATCCTCTCCTACAACTTTCTGTTTGTTGTGCTTAGTTCTGAGTTTCTCCCTTTCTTTTATACCACGGGAGGGGATAGAACCCGCGATCAGAGAGTCTGGTCTGGAGTTTTATGATACTCTGATCGCGGATTCTATCCCCGCCCGTGGTATGGGTTGTTTGCATTCCTGTCATTACGATTTCGTGAGTCTCTTTATTTTTGTTAGTACTATTTGCTTGAGAAACATATTTTGGACTCTTATGTTCTTCCTTCATTAAAATTATCTATACCTGGAGTATACCTGGAGAGGGTTTCGGGGTCAACGCTCCCGCTGCTCGGTCTGAATCCAGGCCTCGTGGTGGATCAGGGTCTGATCAACCAGGCTGTTACTGCTGGCCGCACGCAAACTGACGTACGAACCAACGCCCGGCTGGTCAGGTACTGACTTTAGGTGCCTGTCCAGTGCCTTCTACTGGTAATCCCCCTTATGTGTGCTGGGAAGCACTTGAACAGTCTTGGGCCTCGGACACTTACTGTGTTCTCTCAGTGTACTCGTGGCGCCCCTGCTTTTCATTGAGGAAATGTTACATCTGCCGAGTCTTTTGCTTTCGTAGGGAGTGATTTTCGTGTGCATGTGGAATGTTTTGTCTAGTTCCTGTAAATCTTCTTTATTTTCCATGAGTAGCCCACTTTTTTTTAGTCTGATGACTTGATATTTTAGAAATATTTACCGCTTGATATAGCCATGGAATAGTGAGTGCTCTTTCTTTACTATAGAGGTCGTGTTATTCTCGATGGCTTCTTTGCTTCTTTACCATTTTCAAAACATTAATTCCCAGCCTTTCTGCTCTATTATATTCTAAGCTTTCTTCCATTTATTTTCTTTTATATTTCCACATATGTCTTGTTCCTGATTTTTATTATTTCCTACATATTGAATAATTTTCCCTTCTAGGGTTTAACTAAATCTGGTTGGGTGAGATACACTACGCCCTTTGTTGTTCTCACTTTTGATCTATATTTTCTCAATGTGTTACATATAGGAATTCCCAGTTACCCATGTACTTCCTTCCCAGTTAGTTACGCTGTCATTGACACTGATCGTGTCTCGTAATCACATCATCACTAAGGAATTTAATAGCAGGAAATTGATCTGCTCCTATAGGAATATTCTTGTGTATCTCCTCAATATCTGATTTAACGTCTGGGTCAAGTCTGTTACTTCACTTCCTCTCATTTCTGTAAGCTCTTGAACATGCTGTCTGGGGAAGTTTATTATGACATTAAGTAATGTTGCTCTCCATGCCCTTACTCCGTGGGATTTCCTTGCCTCGCACTGGTGGATGTCTCCTAGTATCATGAGCATTAGTAGGAGTCTATCCTCTTCTAGATCACCAGGGTATACCTGGAGTATTCCTGGAGGGGGGTTCTGGGGTCAACGGGTGACCCAAAGAAAGAAACTCATTTACCATCATTAATTCAGTCGCTGTCTTGCCAAAAGTGTTTACATCACAGTTCAGATAACCCTCCTACTGCAACATCTCACCCCTCCATCACAGTGAAGGCACTGCCCTTCCCTTCTCCAGGACGTATATCCGGCTAATCGATTTTCCCGAATCCTTTCAGCAATGTTTACTTGCTCACACTCCATCAGCAAGTCCATTTAAAGCCATTTGTCTCCATTCTCTCTTATCTAACACGTTCACGCAAGCCAGCTTTATTATGTCATTATATATTATCTTGATCTCGTCTTGTTGGGAAGAAGGTTGCAGGTCATCATCGAATCTGTGTTTGATCCTCATATATTTTTTCTCCTGTTATGTAGTTTGTAATTCCAATTCGTTGGTGCTTTCATCGCTTCAGCCTCCCTTCATTGTCACCAGTGCTGCGCCACATCTACCCCACGTCAGTTTGTTTCGCACTTTTAGAGATAGTTTGTTCAATGATTTTGTTTTATAGATTTTGTCTCCCAAAAGGCTAGTTTAATGTCCACGCCATACTCGTCATGCAGACGGTAACGCAAGATACAGGAGAGGTTATGGGGAATGCAGCTTGATACATTTACAATTCGTTTATCTGTTGCAAGCAAATGTAACATATTTGCTTATTATGTCTGGAATCTTGGTTTCATTAATAAGATATTTTGACATATCACATAATGTGTCTATATTTACATATTGGACGCTGTGGAGGATCATTGACGTTGCTGATGGAGATTGAGTTGATGTCCATTAGTTGACACTGTGGGAAATGGAGGTAAAGATAAATATTAATCATGTCTGTTAATCACCATTTGTTTTTCCTGGGATATGAAGATTTGAGTTGCAGCTTGTGAAGGGTGCCGCTGTGATTCGTGTATTTATTGCAGGGAGGAAAAAAAAGGGGTATAGAAAGAGTAAGGAAAAAGTGGTCGTGTGATGAGTGTTGATAGACTAGGAGAAGTGGTAAAGGAAAATTATGAAAAGTGTACAGTTATACTACTACCATTAATAATAATAATAATAATAATAATAATAATAATAATAATAATAGTATGTATTTAGGAAATTTTACAAATATTTTATTGACAGATGTAAATAGTCGTACAATGGTTCCTGTGTCCTTAGATATTTTAGAAACACATTAAAAGTGCAGTATATCGATTTATCCTTAGATTACCTAGTAAATTAACGGTGTGCAATATTTCCACTGGGGTAAAAAAAAAAATACATTCCCGTGCCGGGAATCGAACCCGGACCTCGTGGGTGAAAGCCACGTATCCTAGCCACTAGACCACACGGGACTGGAGTGTAGGGATGACAAGAGCCTATAAATTTACCTTTACTTGTTTTTTCCCATTCTCCCATTCTAATATTTTTTAGTTTCCCTAACATGGTTTGCAGTTGGGGGTTGTAATTCTAGTTTATGTAAGAACATAAAAGTACAGATCTTCACTAACCCTCTTGGCCCATGCTAGGTAAGTCTTACTCACATGAATTAAAGGAAAAAAGGCTAACTGTTACATGTCCTAATAGTCCTTTCTAGGCAGGTCTAACTCACACAAAAAATAGGAATAAAGGAGAACTGTTTTAGTAATAGCTCTACATATTTTTTCACGTGTTTTTGTGTATCTGATTATATAATAAACGGAGAGGTCAGTCCCATGTGGGCGGAAATAAAAGACGTAGAAGAGATCTGCACACTTTAGCCTCGTAACAAAGCTATCTTCACCTCCACCACAACTCTTATTGCGAAATTTGTGTAATGGTAAAGGTGATTTTATTTGGATTATTAACCCTGAGAATTAGTAATTTAGGATAACCCAGGAATGCCAAGCACTGTGACTACTCGAAGAAATAATTTTTTTATTTGATTTTGCCTGGGGTCCTTTGGTTGTCTTAACCAGTACATAGCTTTCAATAAATGGCTAATACCCAGGTACTTATATAGTGCTAACTAAATAGGTGCCTGTTCATTTCGGGTCCCGAGAAATGAGCAGGTGAGGCCAGGAGTATGGTCGTCGACTTCAATTACTTCATCAGAGGTGTGAAAGTCTTCATTTGGGAAAGTTGCAGTGGGTGTGAAGGTGGTGGCAGGATGGGCTGGGGGGTGGCTTGGACAGCTGGTAGATCAAAAATGGACTGGGCGGCTTAGGTTGTAGGATCTTATAGGGTAGTGATGCCTTCTACTTTGGGATATATTTTCCGTATATCTGCTGATGGTGCAGTGTCGGGAAAATTATTGAGGAGGAAGAATTTATTCATTGTGGAGTTGAAGGTTCTAGAGAAGGCGACGTTCATCATGTGGGCTTACATCATGAGGCACATGATCTTGGGGAAAGCGCCATCGGGAAGTGTTGGAATAAAGCTTTTAACAGAAGTAGGATGTTGAGTAACTTGGTAAATCGTGAGTGCCAGTTTGAAGTCAAATGATTATAGCGTCAATCGGGGTCTAAAGTTTTTTCCTGTTTGTGATTTTCTTCCTGAAAGAGCACATGGCTGTAAGAGTGTGACGATTATTCTTGCAGTTGAGACATTTTGGTTAAGAGGCAGAGGTGCAGTCTTAATGGGTATGTCCTGTGCCACAATTAGAGCAGAATTTCGTTTCCTTCAAAGGGCAGTCCTTGGTGAGGTAGGTATATGCAGAGTGGAATGGCTCTAGTTCTATGTTCCTCAGATTAGTGTTGTAATTTGGGATGCGCAGACCTTCACTGGGTGCTTGAGATTCCATAGAGATTTCGGCGAAGGTGACCTTGACCTTAGAGTTGGCAGTTGGAATTTATGTCGCGTGGGTCTTGGGAGAGATATATAGGAGGTCAAAGATACTCCTTGCTGGATGGTTACGGTATATTTACAGTAAGTAAATGAGAGTCCAGCCACGCCGTCTGTCTCGCCTGTAGGTCTAACGTTAGTGAGGGAGAGTGCCTATGAGAGGCTGTGCACATGCGCTGAGCCTCTGACGTCAGCGGGTACCGTGACGTCACACGCAAAGGGACCAGCTGTATAAAAGGAAAGATACACTACACAAGTGTATATATGATACTGACACGACATTTAAGTGATGCAATCGACGGTGACCCAGTCATTTTGATCATCAATAACTCGTTTCAGATCGCCTTTTGACAAACTTATGACGTCGCGATCCAGTTTCTTTACGAACACCGATTTCCTGACCCTCATCACAGTGGAAGGATTCACTTCGAAGTTACAGGCTTTTCGAATATTCTTTACCGATTTGGTGATGATCTTGTCGGCCTCGACATTGTCAAAGCAGATGGCGATGAAGACCATGGTCCTTAGCATTAAGGAGGTTGGACAGTTTCTCCTGCAGAGTCGTCGTCAGGAAAGTTGCAGTCTTTTTCATCGTCTCCGAGATGATACCACGAAATGGGTGAATTTGCTCACGGTGAGCCATGACGATGTTGCTGACAGCAGAGAACAGATACACTGAGGTGTATATACAGTGGTACTATCCTGGTCACTCGCTGATAAGCATGCGAGTCCTAATATGTGATCTATGTACCCTTTATAAAGTACTACTACTACTAATAATAATAATAATATGTATTTAGAAAATTGTATAAATATTTTTGGGGGTAGCATATATTCGTACAATGGTTCCAGTCCCCCTATATATTTTAGGCATACATCAAAGGTGCAGTAAATAGATTTATCCTTAGATAACCCAATAAATTCACGAAGTGTGGTCTGTTTCCTCTGGGGTTTAAAGAAAAAAAAAAGGCATTCCCGTGCCGGGAATCGAACCCGGACCTCGTGGGTGAAAGCCACGTATCCTAGCCACTAGACCACACGGGACTGGAGTGTTGGGATGACAAGAATCTATAAATTCCTTTTTACTTGTTTTACCACTTTACTTCTCCCATTCTTAGATTTTTCATCTTCCTATCAGGGTTTGCAGCTTTGGGGTTGTGACTCCACTTTATGTAAGAAGTAAAAGTACTGAAATACCCCTGTTGGTCCATGTTAGGTAAGTATTACTCGTAAGAATATAAGGAAAAATGCACACCGCAGTAGGCCTACTGGCCCTTGCTAGGCAGTCTAACTCAAACATAAGAATAAAGAAGAACTGCTTTAAAAAGGATTTAGGAGTTCTGATTAGCAGTAATCTGAAACCAAGACAACAGTGCATAAGTGTTCGCAATTAAGCTAACAGAATCCTTGGCTTCATATCAAGAAGTATAAATAAAGGAGTCCTCAGGTTGTTCTTCAACTCTATATATCCTTGGTTAGGCCTCATTTAGATTATGCTGCACAGTTTGGTCACCGTATTACAGAATGGATATAAATGCTCTGGAAAACGTACAAAGGAGGATGACAAAGTTGATCCCATGTATCAGAAATTTTCCCTATGAGGATAGACTGAGGGCCCTGAATCTGCACTCTCTAGAAAGGCGTAGAATTAGGGGGATATGATTGGGTGTATAAATGGAAAATAGGAATTAATAACAGGGATGTAAACAGCGTGTAAAAATATCAGCATTGACAGGACTCGCAGCAATGGTTTTAAATTGGAAAAATTCAGATTCAGGAAGGATATAGGAAAGCACTGGTTTGGTAATAGAGTTGTGGATGAGTGGAACAAACTCCTGAGTACCGTTATAGAAGCTAAGACGTTGTGTAGTTTTAAAAATAGGTTGGATAAATACATGAATGGGTGTGGCAGAGTGTGAGTTGGACCTGACTAGTTTGTGCTACTAGGTCAGATGCCTGCTCCTCCCTTAAGTGAATGTGACTGACCTGACTAGGTCAAGGTATTGGCTTAAGTCGGTGGGAGAATTGGGCCTGCCTCGCATGGGCCAGTAGGCCTGCTGCAGTGTTCCTTCTTATGTTCTTATTAGCTCTACTTATCTTTTCACGTTTTTTTTTATCTGATTATATAACAAGACACAAACAGGTCAGCCACACGTAGGCGGAAAGTTTGGAAATCTTCACCTTACCTGAACAAGCTTTTTCCCTCTCACAAATCTTGCATAGTGCTATTAAAATTTCTAAAATTTTAATAGTAATAGTAAAAAATTATTTTATTTATATTATTACCAGTGAGCGTTAGTGATCTAGGATAACCCAAAAATTCCAATATCTGTGTTGAGTTACTTAGCTGCTTTAATTTTTAATGTTATAATCATGATTGATTTCTACAGTAACTTTTTTTTTTTTTTACTCTGATAAATTTCACAGATTAAGAACTGTTATCCTACCTCAGTTCATCTCAAAGCCCAGCCCTGTCTAAGGATACCACCCACAACAGTCACCTAACACCCAGGAACCTAGTACTTACTGCTATGTTAAGAGGGGCAGCAGGTGTAAGGAAATATTCTCAATGTTTCCACCCAGTCGGGGATCGAACCATGGACACTCAGTATATGAGCTGAGTGCGTTACAACCGAACTTGCAGCTAGGCTTTAAAAGGATCCTAATGGAAATAGGTCACTTTGACCTTTTTGTGTGTTATTCAAGGAAATTTACAGATATGTTACTATGTACGATAATTGTACTTATGTCTACCTCTACCTAAATGAACTTGCTTCCATTAGCGTTCTATGATTCTCTTTCCCAGTGTGGTATCCCCCAACAATCGGCTACTACCCAGGTACCTATTTACTGCTAAGGGAATAGGAACAACAAATGTAAGGAAACATGCCCAACACTTCTTCTTATCTTTATATCTCTCCGGTTTGAATCATATTTCGTCAGCAATTTAAGAGAGTCCAAGTAAAACAGATATGGTTATTAAACAAGTACTCTGATAAATCATACCACGGGTGGGTTCGAACCCGCTATCAGAGAGTCTCAAGTACTCTGATTAATGCGTAAGAAGTCACCGGCTCCCTAATAACCTTTTTTTTTATTTTTTTTTTAAACAGGGTTTTACAAATTTAGGCTAAGGGTTCTTAACGTTATTAAGAAAGCTAGAGCTGTTACCTACATCAGCTCATTTTAAAGCCTTTTATTGTTAGGAGACATATAAACTGGGAACAGGATGAAGTTAGAACCATCCGTGGGTGAGCTATTTCAATGGGTCAATTGACTTTATTTCACTGATGTCATTTACTTTCACGTTAGTGTCATTATACTCAGAGTGAGTCAGTCAGTCGTAGTTCCAGTAGGTCCCGTCTTGTGTACAAGCTCACTTCTCAGTGTCTGCAGAGTGTCTTGTACATAACGGTAAGGTCACCCACATCCTTTTAGTACTGAAAGTTCTGCTGAAATGACAGATCTGTCCAAGCCAAAACTTTTTAGCTGCTGTTGACTCCCGCACTGGCAAGACGTACTCGCTCCCGATTAGCTGCCTTACTCCTGATTGGTTGCCTAGCGATCCCCGTGCTGGGAGAGGCTTTTTATTTTTCCTGCATTGATTTGGTGTTGAGGATCCTGCTGCTGCCTGGCTGTTGTGATTGGCTGATTCAACCACCAACTCACGGCTCTTCTTGCTGTTGGATTGAACACGTGAAAACGATATCTCTAACAGCTGTTGACCTGCTTACATACAGAACTGTCACCACTCAGCGGGTAGTGGGCACTGTGGGCTGCATACACCTGTGGCGCCAAACCCACAACAGCTACGAACGAACGAAGACTCTCAGGTAAGTACCCACGAAGGGTGATAGTAGATTGGATAGGTGAAGAATAGTGGGTGAGAGGAGTTTTAATTAGTTGAAGGGAAAGAGCCAGGGCTAAACCCAGCTGCGTAGCATTGGTTGGCATAATAGATGTGGTAGTTTGAGGAGTGGTGGTGATCTGCATGTTGAAATCGCTCACTGCACGCACTGGACTTGGTTCGGGATGCATGGGCAATTTTGGGCGGCAGCCATAACGTCATTGCTGGTTTGCTATTTGTACTGCTTCTCGTTAATGATTGAGTGGGTCCTGGATTTGTGGTAAAGGACGTCTTTTTTCATAGGCCCACCCCTGCAGAGAAGCAGGAAAATTAGAGGATTGTAAGCAAACTTTTAGGTGTGAGAGGAGAGAGGAGAGCTGATTATTGATAGGATTGGAAAGGTTAAGATTATTGTCTGGTTGCTCTGATGACGTCGTTAGAAAGGTTGTTCAACTAGTCTTGGTATGTTTCAATACGTCTATTGTCTGTCACTGTTCTTTCCAGAACACGTTCCAGAGCTAGCTGTGGCTGTCCTGTGTGGAACTCGCTCACAACAGCTGCTACTGCTTGCTGGGAGATAGGCATAGTGTCGCCTGAGTGATTTCATTGGCTGAAACCACGTCACCTCTGCTCTCTGAGCACGTGTTATCCATCGGCACACAGCTCCTTCCTCGCCTCCAGTGCGGTTGTGACAGCATCTCTGAAGACTTTCTTTTCTTTGTTTTAACTCATCTTTTTTTAACCAATATCTTTTTTTGGTGTGACAATGGTTAGGTGAACTGTTGCACCGTAATTTCCCAGGAGGCCAGTCGAACCCCTTTCACTGAGGTGGTAAAATACCCACACAGTGGATAGGCACGACTACACCACTTGGATAACACCAGCGCCTTTCCCTCCTCTCTAGACTCTCCTTCCTTTCTTCTGGACCGGCTGGACCTGCGCCCACGTCGGTATGGGTATTTGTCTGGCCGGTGCCCGTGGCTGGAGTCCAAGTGATTAACGCACGGGAAGCCTACTCTTGGCAGGTATATTACAACATACACCACCTGTTCGCTGCTCATGCGCAGCTGCATCACGGCATAGGCACTGCCTTGCCCTACGACCATGGCCCTTCTGTTGATATACTCTGATAAAGACACTATTGACTATACCTCCATCCTTTTCAACTTCACCTAGACTCTCATGATTATTGTCTTTAAGACCAGCAATGGTTTAAGGTCACTCTTGATCCTGCGAGTTATAATATTTACACTAGTAAAGATGCTCGGTAGAAATTTTCAAAGGCGGGTTTTGACATTGATTGGGCTCCTGACCATAAGGCCAGACACAGTCGTGGCAAAATATATCGACTCCTCTCTCCTTGCTGTCTATGAACAGGACAAAGCTTCCTAATGCCCAGATCTCAACCCAACCAATGTCTTGCTTCAGTAAAACCTTTTCAGCCCTGCATACCAACATTCTTAAAATAAGATGCTCTACTACTGAGGCTGACATCCTGTTTAAACACGGCATTCGTGCCAACTGTTTCATCATTCCTTCTACATCCCTGTTTCTTCCTAATCATATTCCTGTCTTGCAATGCTTTAAATGTCTCAGTTTTGGACACTTGAAGGACTCTTGTGTCAAACAACAGATTTGTTCCAGGTGTTCTTCTGCTGGTCACACATGGAATAAATGTTCCAACGCTGCTAAGTGCATTAACTGCACTCAGCTACATCTTCTCAGTGTCTTACTCGTAAAGATTTCGTCGCTTCCTTGCGCAAGGACCAACCTCTCAACCTCCCAATTCCTCTTGCTAGTCAGTACACACAGCCTCAGGCCCCGCCCTCCACCTCTACCCACTCCACCACTCCTCTTACTACTTCCCTCCCCTCTTCCTCTTTTTCTGCTTCTTTCACATATGCTGCTGCAATTCAAAATCATTTGTCTCCCGATCTTGAAACATCAAAGCAATCCACTGTCCTAGAGACAATAATGCTAACAGCCGTTCATTGTACGATGGCTTTTAATAAAGTAGACATCCCCTCTCTTCTCAATCAGCTTCTAAAGTTAACAATTTCGACATTGTCTCTTTTCCTACTGATTTCTCTCTTCCCACTGATGAGAACCTTGCCTCTGACACTGTACCCTCACCCCAGATCCACCTATGCAAACTCCTCCTACACAGTCTACTCCATCCTCCTCATTCCCCACTCCTTCCACTAGCTCTACAACTGGGCAATCTCTCCCACGTCTCTTATCTTTCAAAATCACCTCGCTCTCATAGACCTCGCTCTGCATCTAAGAGGAAGACTTGTAATTCCTCTCCTACAACAGAACAACAATTGAGCACCATTTAAAATAAACTGAACCCCCCACCCCGCCCCTCCAGCCACCGCCACTCCTCTCCAGTGCACCTCAAAATGCTACCGCACAGACAGTCGTTACGTGCAACACAAATCACCCGATGGTTTGACCATGAGAGGAGTAAATGAAGCCTATACGAAGGACTTATATACTCAGCCATCTAACAACCCCCAACATAGATCTTAGTCACACAATTTAATATACGCGCTTATAACACAGACACATACTTGCTGAACTTGCCGAGACATAGCGCCCAGATGTGTTGTTAAACAGCACTTGTGTGCAGGATGATCAACGAATCAGACACCTTGGTTATACAGCACGCCAGTCTTCTGCTGATCACTGGAATGACGTAGCCATACTGGTAAACAGCACTATTCGACATGAATTTCTCTCTCTCCCATTCTCTTATTTTCACAGCATGGCTGTAGAAATCCACACGCTGCACGGCCCAATTATAATTTATACAGCATATGCATTCATCTTCTTGTACCTCCTTGCTGATCTCAATGCAAAACACACTGCCTTTCATGACAACTCCACCAATCAACATGGTATACAACTCCTTAATCTTGTCACACAAAAACATCTCATTCACCTTGATCCACACTTCTCCGCAGTCTTCACATATAATTGTCAAGGAAGCCTGACAAAATAATCAACAGAGCCAGTAATCATCTTCACCATTTCATAACATCCGGCCCTCTCTCGGGATCTGACCACATTCCCATGACCCTCCATATTTCTTCAAATCCCATACTTCTCCCTGTTCACCCCACTCCAGCTTACTCACAGGCTGACTGGGAAGTATTCAAACAATACCTTGACAACATAGATCTCTCACACAACTACGACAACAGACCTTTATCAGACATAGACACACAACTTGCACGCATACAACACTCCATTACACGAGCTGCTGAAAAGGCAGTGCCCACAAAACACTACAAGGTACGCTATTCTTTCCGACCTTCGGAAAGAACAAAGCGCCTGCTCACATGTTACAGACACCACTTTGCCACTAATCAAAATAGACTGCATCTCATACGTTGGGATCTCTCTATATTGCGGATGCACATCATTCACAGTCTAGAGGAAGACCACAACAGACACTGGCAGTCATATATTGACACAGCAGATGCTCAACGCATTAAGGATCCCAAGACTTTCTGGAATTTCTTCCGGAAAATTAGGGAAACCCCAAACACTACAGCTTTCAGACACATCACTCATAACAACAGACACATCTCTGACCCAGCAGAGGCTATAAACATATTCCACCCACATCCCCCAGACCCGTCCGTACTTGAGCACACATCAAACATCGAACATTGGATCACCAACTACAGACATCTCACCACTCCCTTCCCAATCATCACTCTTAATTCCCTTTCCTCCTCCCATCCCCTTACTGTTCCTTTCACACAACAGAATGTCATCTCTCTTTTAACTCGTCTTCCCAAGAAAGCACCTTGTGCTTCTGGTCTATCTCATTCTATCCTTCGACACCTTCCACACACTGTTGTTTCAGTAATTACCGACCTCTTCAATGCTTCTCTTGCATCCGGTTATTTCCCACCTCGATTCAAATCTGCTATGGCTACCTTTATCCCCAAGCCAGGTAAGGACTTGACAAACCCAAAGAACTACAGGCCCATAAGCCTACTTGAAATCTTAGGAAAGCTTTTTGAGCGACTTGTGAACATTAGACTCAGAACACACCTTGAGACAAATCACCTACTGAACGAACGACAGTTTGGATTCAGACAACACCGCTCTACACAAGACGCTTTAAACATCATCCTGAACTATATTCGCATAAACAAGGCCCAAGACTGTGCTGCTGCCCTCGTTGCTAAAGACGTGATGAAAGCCTTCGACACAGTTTGGCACGACGGATTAAAGTATAAGATCTGTACCTCCTTTGATTTACCAGTCAACATGACAAAATTATTATGCAACTTCCTTGATGGCCGCACTATGTGTATAAAGTTCAGGAACAAACATTCTGACTACTTCACACTTCATGCAGGAGTCCCAAAGGCTCAGTGCTCTCTCCTACACTCTATATTCTTTACACAAATGACATGCCTGAACCCCTATACCCAAACACACTCACCATTTCTTATGCAGATGACATTACACAACTCACAGTACACGAAAACACTAGATTCCTCACACACAGAACACAACTCGAGGTCGACAGGATTACCGCATGGGAACTATAATGGCGAATAAAAGCTAATGCCAAGAAGTCAAAGATCACCTTTTTCTATAAAAGATGTGGCATCCCTGTTCCTGTCGAACTTAAAACCAGTACTTTACGAGCACCCATATCACTTCCACATATCACTTCCAAATCAGTTGTTACTTTGATTGCACTCTCTCAGCTCTATAAACTGAGAGGTGCACCTCCTACCACCAAACTTCATCACTTATACCCCCTTGCCTTAACACTGGCAGCTAAGACTAACGCACTGAAGCTACAACGTACCCAGAACCTGGCATTACGCTGGGTACTGGGAGTGATGTGGGATGACTATGCCACAAGCGAGTCACTCCACCTCAGGACTGACATACCTGCTTTGAACGTGTTCTGGAAAACACTTTGCGACAAACAACTTGACAAACTTGAGACACACCACGAGTACTGGACTTCCTATCTTGATGACACATCAGACGTCCTCACAATCTTGAGAATCTCTTCCGAGGCCTTTACGACCCTGCTCCTCCCCCTAGTTACACTTAACTTTACAAACATTCTTGCTTCTCTTTTGCACTCTTCCGCTCCTTCTCTTGCACTTTTTCGTGCTATTATGTCCTAAAGAAGTTACTAGTCTTTGCTTCATCAATTTTTTATCTAACTAATTTTTAACTGCCATTGTCGTGGAGGGGAGTTCGCTGAGCAGTTCAGTGCGCGGATTGCTTAGTGTCATTTGGAGCCACCATAGCTCCTGTCTTTTGCTCGATTTGCGCGAACAGTCTTGCAGTTGATACGAGACAGACAGCAGCAGCACATGATTCATTTTCCTGCCCTATATATTGCTTTACAATGCTTTGCGGTTGGGTTTAGCCCCAACTCTTTTCCTTTTTCTTTATTATTTCCTTTCCCCCACCTATTTTTCCCTATCCCCACTTTCCCCTCTCCCCTAGTAGGTACTTACCTGTAAGTCACTTCTAGTCCGTCTAGGCCAAGTCTAGGCGAGAGACGAGTCATCTTGCAACCTCTGCTGTCGAACAGATGCGAGATACTTCAAAGTGCTGTAAGTTTCCTGGCAGCATTGTTTGTAAGATTTACATTGTTCTTCATAGTCAGTTTGGAGTCAAATTTCACTCGAATGATCAGCTTCATAAAAGATGCAAGATGACTCATAGTGAGCCACAAACTAGTTTGTTCAATATATCACTACCAACAGGCATTGTACTAGAAATGTGAAAGATGGCTATTATTCATATCTACGAAATGGGAGATAAAACCCTACCATCAAGTTACAGTCCAGTCACCCTAGCCTTAATAGTGGGAAAAATATTGGAAATAATTACAGCTGATATAATAAGCCGATGAGTAAGACACAAATGCAACACTTAGGTATATATATTTACAAAATATTTTGCCTGCATAGTAGGGTTCATTAGTCGAATTCAGAGGTGAATTATAGTTCTGGAGACAGAAGTGGAGAGTTATTTTGAAATACTTAGTCTCTTCTGCTTTAGGCCACGAAGCTAGCCATCATTCATCAAGCATGAAGGACCGATTACCTAATTCTGTCTCTCAGCTTTTAAGGTCTTTAGAATGCAATTTACCTCTGTATTCAACTGATGAAGCCTGGTACACAGGCGAAACGTTTCATGAAAAAATACCTAAGTGTTGCACATATGTTTTACTAATCAGTTTGTTGGTATTGTATTCTGACAAGTAGATGACAGGCAGTAGATATTCACCAGAAAGTTTTCGTAATTGGGAAGAAATCAATATAAGGCGCAGTAACAATTGCATTCCACAGCGACCAAGTTTACTGTAACTTGTAGTTTATAATCTATAAAAAATTACCTTGATGAGCTTGAACGAGAAAATAAACTCCCCGACGACATGAAAATAAGATGTAAATAAATTCAAAGGAAGATACCAGTGATCTTCGGAATGATTTAGAAGGGCCAATGTTGTGGTTGGAAAGTGACAGATGAAGCACATATCAACCAAATAACTGCTGCAGCATTTGGGCGATTAACAAATCTAAGAATAGCGTTCCGATACCTCACAAAGGAATCGTACAGGACTCTGTACACAGTGTACGTCAGGCCCATACTGGCGTATGCAGCACCAGTCTGGAACGCACAACTAGTCAAGCACATCAAGAAAGTGCAAAGGTTTGCAACGAGACTAGTCCAGGAGCTAAGGGGCGTGTTCTACGAGGAGAGGCTAAGGGAAATCGACCTGACAGCATTGGAGGACTGGAGAGAGAGGGGAAACATGATAACATATAAAATACTGAGAGGAATTGACACGGTGGACAGAGACATCATGTCCCAGAAATGGGACTCAGCAATAAGGGTCACAATTGGAAGTTCAAGTTTCGGATGAGTCTCAGGGATGTTAGGAAATATTTTTTTCAGTCATAGAGTTGTCAGGAAGTGGAATAGTCCAGAGAGTAGTGGAGGCAGGATCTATACATAGCTTTAAGAAGAGGTAGGATAAGGCTCAGGGAGTGGGGAGAGAGAATGGATGTAGTGGCAACCTGTGAAGAGGCGGGACCAGGAGCTATGGCTCGACCCCTGAAACCACAATTAGTTGAGTACAATTAGATGAGTACACACACGGGGCCAGGAGCTATGAATCGACCCCTGCAACCACAACTAGGTGAGTACACACACCCACCAAGTCAAGGACCAGGTAATCAGGCTCAGGATGGAAGCTCACAGGAGGCAACCAGGAAGTATGTGAGGAGCTCAGCTCAAGATTCGGGGAGGTATTCACAGTGGAGACAGAGAGGCTTCTAGCAAACCAAGAGAATAGGGTGCACAAGCAAGTGCTGGACACACTGCAGACAACCGAGAAGGAGGTAAAGAAACTGCTAGGTGAACTAGATACTTCGAAAGCGGTGGGCCCAGATAACATCTCTACATGGGTCCTGAGAGAGGGAGCAGATGCATTATGTGTGCCACTAACAATCTTCAATAAATCCATTGAAATTGGGCAACTTCCTGAGGTGTGGAAGACAGCAAACGTAGTCCCAATTTTTCAGAGAGGAGACAGACAGGGAGCACTAAATTACAGACAAGTGTTGCTGACATTTATATTATATAAAGTTATTGAGAAGATTATCAGGAGAAGAGGTGTGGAGCACCTGGAAAGGAACGGGCTCATACGTGACAACTAACACTGCCTCAGGAAGGAAAATCCTGCATCGCAAACCTACTGGAGGTTTACGATAAGGTAACATAAGTAAGGCAGGAGATAGAGGGATGGGTAGACTGCATCTTCATGAACTGAACTGTAAGAAGGCTTTCGAAACAGTACCACACAAAAGACTGTTTGAAAAGCTAGAGTAGCAGGCAGGAATAGCAGGGAAAGTACTGCAATTGAACAAAAGTGCAGTAAAATTGATTTATCTTTACGTTACCCAAAACATACACGAAGTTTGGTATGTTTCAACTGGGATCCGATGAAAAATAAAATATTCCCGTGCCGGGAATCGAACCCGGACCTCGTGGGTGAAAGCCACGTATCCTAGCCACTAGACCACACGGGAATGAAGTTAAGGGATGACAAATCCCTATAAGCTAATCGTTACTTGTTTTTCTGCTCACTCTTCCAAATGTAAAATTTTCCACTTCTTTAACAAGGTTAGCAGCTGGGTGAGGTGGTGTGATTCCAGTTCATGTAGTTTAGCGCTTAGTTTTGATTATGATAATAGTTCATATAAGATGAAAATAGAGATCTGCAATAGACCTGCTGGTCCATGCTAGGTAAGTTTCACTCATAAAAAAAAGAAACCTTACTTCGACATGCCTACTGAACATAATAAAGATGATCTGCTTTAGCATTAGCACTACTTACTTTTTCACATTTTTCTTATATCTGATTATATAATAAACGGAGAGGTCAGTCCCACGTGGGCGGAAAGAAAAAGCGAAGAAGAGATGTGCACACTTCAGATCAAAGCTGTCTTCATCTCTCCAACTCGTATTGAAAAATTTGCAGTGCTTTTAAAATTTGTGTAATTATAAAAGATGATTTCATTTAGATTATTATTCCTGAGAATTATTAATCTGTGATGACCCAAGAAAGTGAAACACTGTGACTAACTTCCAGTATGTGACGCAGAAATCGGCTAGTACCCAGGTACCTATTTAGTACCAAGTGAACAGGAATAGATGTAAGAAAACATTCCCAACATTTTTTCTCATCCCCTTTTGAATCAGATTTCTTCGGTTGTGAGCTAAATAGTAACTGATAATTTAAGAGAATTCACGTAAAACAAACATGTAATGTTTCAGTCACTAGAGAAATTGTTATTAAACAAGTATATTGATAAACGCATAAGTCACCGGCTCTAAATAAACATCTTTTTTACACCGGATTTTACAATGTTAGTTTAAAGGTTCTTAACGTTATTTAAAAGCTAAGAGCTGTTCCTTACATCAGCCCATTTTAAAGCCTTTTTATTGTTAAGAGACAAATAGGGAAGAGGATGAAGTTGGAGCCATCTGTGTGTCAGCGATTTAATTTGGTCAACTGACTTTATTTCGTTTGTCATTGTTCTTCAAGAACATTTTCTAGACTTAAATCATCCTAGGAAGAAATGATCACAGATAAAGTGAAGTTCTTGAGAAGTGTACAGCCAGAGGATAGTAGCTGTTTGCTGCCCGTCTTGTTGTGTAGAAGCTCACTTTTCGTGGTCCGTGGACAACAGGAATTAATACCTTCATAGAACATCCCACACACACACACACACACACACACACACACACACACACACACACACACACACACACACACACCTCTGACGACACTGACACACTTGGAAGACAGGTGAGATAGGGGGGATATGATAATGACATATAAAATACTGAGAGGAATCGACAAGGTGGAGAGAGACAGGATATTCCAGAGATGAGACACAACAACAAGGGGTCAGAGTTGAAAGTTGAAGACTCAGATGAATCACAGGGATGTTAGGAAGTATTTCTTCAATCACAGAGTTGTTAGGACGTGGAATAGTCTGGGAAGTGATGTAGTGGAGGCAGGATTCATACATAGCTTTAAGAAGAGGTATGATGAAACTCATGGAACAGGAATAGTGACCTAGCAGCGACCAGTGAAGAGGCGGGGCCAGGAGCTGTGAATCGACCCCTGCAACCACTACTAGGTGAGTACAACTAGATGAATACCCTACAACTATAACGCTGACCTCTATTCATGGAACACTACTCACGCAAAACACAACCTTACTTCCCCCACTAAGCAGAGCATGGTAATGAAACAACATCAGTGTGTAATACACAAATATTGATGGATTATCAAACATGAGTGAAGAACTGAAAGAACTGATAGCAGAGGTAACTCCAGACATCAAAGCAGTCACTAAACAAAGCTAACTGGAATGATGTCAGATGCTGTATTCACAGCAGAAAAATAAGTAATATGTAAAGAGAGGAAACAGGGGAGGCAGGGGCATTGTATTGATAATATGGAATCAGTGAATTTATGAAGCGATGAGAAGAATAAACAGAAATGTTTCAAATGACAACATAGTGGGAACAATTAAGAGTGGGGGACCGACAGTATTAATAACAGTTACCTACATCCCACCATCAAAAAGCAGAAGACCGAGGTAGAAATATGAGCACAACATTAACAGAGGCAGCAAAAATACTTTCAAATGAACTGATGTAGGTAACAGATCTTAGAAGGTAAATAAAGTTAGGATCCTTAACTAACCTTGTAAAACCCTGTGTAAAAAAAATTGAAACATCCTACCAATCATAGGTGATTTCAACCATAAACAAATAGACTGGGATACACATGAACCAGAAACGTGGAGGGATAAGTTGAGGCAAGTGGTTAGGAAAACTTTGTATCAGCATGTCAAGAACACAACCGAAGAGTTGGAAATAAATATGCATTACAACATCTAATTATCATAAAACTTTGTCATATGTGAGGTAGACTAAGAGACCCCTGAGTGCTAGCGACTATATGGTACTGATTTTCGAATACTTTATGGAATTAAATATAGAGGGAAGAATTACAGAGGGAGTGAGTATCCAGGCTTGGTAAGAGAAAGTTTTGAAGGGATGAAAGAATTCTTAAAAGTATGCAGTAGAAAAGGAAGCTTGAACGCATGTCAACGAGTGATATGGAGAACCAAGCTGGAAAGTGCTGGGTAGCAGAGGACAACTTCATACTCAGAAAAAGAAAAAGGTGATATGGCAAAGACAAAGAGCACTGGATTCAGCTGAAGGTGCAAAGAGGAGTTAAAGAAAATACAAGTGCATTGAAAAACTGAGAAAGTGAACAAGTGGAGAGAATAGAGAAGTGTTATTGCTAAGGCATTACCAGAGACCCAAGAAAAAATATATAAAATTAGGTAATGGACACCATACACACAGGAGCAGAACAGGTAAGGAAACTTTTGAACTAACTGGAAACTTAAAAATCAATAGGACCTTACGGTTTCACAATCGATTCTGTGAGATTAAGCAGAAGTACTGTATGACCCATTAGACAGGATTTACACCAACTCACTGAATATAGAAGAGTTTTCAGAGATCTGCAAGATAGCAAATGTAGTTCCTATATTTAAGGCAGGAGACAAGCAGGAAGTGTTGAACAAGTGACCAGCATCACTTATATGCATATCATAGTAGGTAATATAAAACATTATCAGAAGAGCAGATTAGAACTTAGAAGTAGCTTCATAAACAATGAACACCATGGGATCAGAGATGGCTACTCTTGTCTTACAAACCTGTTGGAGTTTTATGATAAGTAACATACGTGAGACTATCAAGATAAAGAGGGATGGGTGGATTGCATATTCTGGGACTGCCAGAAGTCATTTAATGCTATATCTCACAAGAGACTCGGAATCCTGTGGTCCAGAAGATCCCTATTGCGACCCCAGAATGGGCCACAATTTATATTGTGTTATTACGTATATATTTCCATTTTCTATAATTTTATATTGCTGATATTTTCGATAATAGCTAAATCGTTAATATCTAGCTTTATATTATTATTTGACTTAGCTATTTTATTAGGTAGGATGTAACACACATATTGTACTCATTTGTTCGAGAGTGTTGAGTAGCTGCCCCGGAGTTGGCAAACTACCGCTTACAGCACTTCACTTGTTATACTGCCGGCTTCTGGCTGGGCAGTCAGTCGGTGGCGTGATCACACCTGAGTTGGAGACTGCTTCTCCTGACTCTGTCTCTCTTCCCTGTTGACTCTCGTTGGAGAAAGACCTCGCTCTTGTCTCTGCTTGTTTTCTCGTCATTTAGACTCTGTTTGGTAGAGTATGTGTTCGGTGGTGAGACGACACATACTTCTCTGGACTCTGTTCACAGAGAATAGCCTAGACTTAGTGATTTCGACGTTTTATTGGGTTGTCACATTGACATTCTGAGATAACTCGGGTATCTAGCTATAGCTCTTGACCTAATTCGCTAAGGCATCTGTGCACCAGCACAGTCGGGGATTTTGGTTATGCTGAACCTAGATTCAGTAATAAGGGAGTTTTGTGACTATTATGGAGGATCTGCTGATGGTCCCCAGTTAGGGTCGTTTTTCTATCTCCTTGTTCCTGACGCTGAGTTACTGTTGCCTGCTATATTGCTGTTCGGCGAATTGGTCATTTTACTGTTCAGTCAAGCTGTTCTGATTGGCAGTTTGTTAGAGAAGCTAGCTTATGAGAAGACGTTCAGTCGGTCACTGGTCGAGTCGAGTCTTAAGGGGCATAACGAGTTACCTAGAGCACACATACACACATTCATACACTTACTTGTAATTATTATTATTGTTTATATTTGATGACATTGTACCAGATGGTACATAAGAGCCATTAAGAGATATGTGCCTTCAGCACAATAATTTTGTATATGAGAGAAGTGTAGGAGCTAACCTCCTAATTAATATCTTCAGTATATTTATATTTAATTTGATTTACTTTGATACCCTAGATATTCTAACTTTGTTAATAAACATTTTAAATATATTTCTTTGGTTAGTATCCTCTCAGTTGAGATCCTATTATGATATTGATAATATGTCGGATAACTGGACCAGGAAATTGACTTTGTTGCAAAAGCCCAGTAACAGGCTGGATGCTAGAAGGGCATTCCTTTCTAGTGTCCACTGGAGATGTTTATTTCTAATAGATATCGCGTCATTTTGTAACAATCCCTATGTGGTTAGCACATCTCGACATGTGGCACAAGGATAGAGTTCTATTGATGACTGTACCCTGTTCGTGTTCCAGCAAATGAACAGACATATGCGATCCCACTCTCCAGTAGACTTTTACCCTACAGTTTCTTCATAGGCATATCCACAGACATGTCCTTGGGAAGTAGCAGGAACAGTGGGAACTACAGACTGGCAGGAAGTTATAGAGAGTTTTGCAGGACCTTAGTGTTTGGCCCTCGCTCAACAGGAATCGTCACTTTGAAACGAATCTCTGTCAGCAGAGGAATGAGCACACACATCTCACACTGTTAACTGTGGCACATATTAGAACAGTTGACCCATGGCTTTGGTCTTCCCGTCTTTGATGTGAGAACTTTTAGGAAGACGTTTGACATTAATTATTTAATGTCAGACGAGAAAAGATTTTCAGAATATCTAGTGATGGTGCAGTGTCAGGAAAATTAAAGCCGGGAAAATAATTAAGGCAGAAGAATTCCTTTAATATGGAGTTGAAGGTTCCAGGGAAGGCGAAGTTCATATGAGGTACATGATCTTGGAGGAACCGCTGTCGGGTAGTTTTGGAATAAAGTTGGTAGCAGAAGTAGGCTGTTCAGTAACTTGGTTTGAAGTCTAGTGATTGCAGTGTAAATCGGGCCCTCAAGTTTTTCTATTTGCGATTTCCTTTCTGAAGAGCACCTAGCTGTGGCAGTGTGATGATCAATGTTGCAGTTTAGACTTTATGCTTGATAGGTCAAGGTGCAGTAATTCGCTTTGGTAAGTATATGCAAAGCAGTTCCAACACAGGGTGATGTGGTGAAATAGCTCTGGTTCTATGTTCCTGGGATTAATGTGGTAATATAATGTGTAGACCATGGAGATTTCGGCGAAGGTGACCTTGATCATGGAGCTGGCAATTGGAATTTTTGTGGAGTCGACAGTGGAACAGTCATTTTGATCTTCACTTAGTCGTTTCAAGTCGCCTTTTGACTGGCTAATGACATCGCGATCCAGTTTCTTTTCAAACGCCTATTTCCTTACCCTTAACATAGGGAAAGGGTTCACTTCGATGTCTCGGTCTTTGAGAACAATCTTTACTGATGTGGTGATGATCTTGTCCGATTCGACAATGTCAAAGCAGATGGCAATGAAAGAGTCTAGCAATGAGGAGGTTGAACAGTTTCACCTGCAGAGTGCTCGTCAGGGGAGTTGCCAGAGTTATTTTTGTCGTGACGCGAGATTATACCACAAATACTACGGTGCCCCATGCCGAAGTTGCTGACGACCTAGGAGAGAGCAGACACAGTGAGGCGCGTGTACAGTCGTACTACCGTGTTCACTTGCTGGTGAAGATAAGAGTCTTAATGTGTGATTTAAGTACATCTGTATAGTCAATACCAATAATTATGTGTAATTAGGATATTCTGCACATATTTTATAGGCAGTAGCATATATTCGTACAATGGTTCCAGGGTTCTTGATTATTTTAGGTATACATCAAAAGAGTAGTAAATAAATTTCTTCTTAGATCACTCAATACATTCACGAACTGTGGTCTATTTCCTCTGTTCTCCAAAGAAAATTTTTTTCCCGTGCCGGGAATCGAACCCGGACCTCGTGGGTGAAAGCCACGTATCCTAGCCACTAGACCACACGGGACTGGTGTTCAGGGATGACAAGAGCCTATAAGTATATATTACTAGTTTTACCCTTTACTCTTCCAAATGTTAGATTTTAAACTTTTCTAACATGGTTTGTAGCTGGGGGCTGTGATTCCATTTCACGTAAGGTGAATATAAAGAACTGCAGTAGACCTATTGGTCCATGTTAAGGAAGTAAAAAAAAAAAAAAAAAAACGCAGAAGAAATCTCTACACTTTAGCCTCATAACACAACTCTTACTGCAAAATTTGCAGTGCAATTAAAATTTATGCAATGGTAAAATATGATTTTATTTAGATTATTATCCCTGAGAACTAGTAATCTATGATAACTCAAGAAAGTGAAACACTGTGGCTTACTTCCATTGGGGTCCATTATATCTTTACTTACTACAAGTACATGTACAAGGTATACAGGCCCAGCTGACATCAATGACATACTACTGTATAGAAAGCTGCTTGTTATGCTGAACCTTTTGGGCAAATTAGGTCAGTTTTGCCCCAGGATGCGACCCACACCAGTCGACTAACGCCCAGGTACCCATTTTAAACTGATGGGTGAACAGGGATAGGAACAGCAGGTGTCTTATGGAAACACGTCCCTAATGTTTTCAGCCGTACCGGAGGAGATTCGAACCTACCGATCGAGCTACGGTTCTCATTCCCAGTATGTGACTCAATAATCGGCTTGTACCCAGTTACCTATTTACGGCTAAGTGAACAGGAACAAGGAATTAGAGGTGCTAATCTTGTCTTGATATTCTTGAGTTGGAGTTCTATGATAAGTATCAGATGTGAGACAAGATAAAGAGGGTAAAGTGGATTGCATATTCTTGGACTGCCAGAAGGCATTTAATGCTGTACCTCGCAAGAGACTTGAAATCCTGTGGTCCAGAAGATCCATAAGTGGTTAGCTCATCTCAACATGTGCCTGAACCATGTTCATGTTCCGAGAAATGAACACGCAGATGCCAAGGCAGAGATTGTTGTAGCGGTCCCGCTCTCCAGTAGACTTTTGCCTTACAGCTACTACAGAGGCATATTCACAGGCATGTCCTTGGGAAGTGGCAGGTCCGGAGGGAACTATAAAGGGTTTGACAGGACCTGATGGTTTGGCTCTCCTTCAACAGTAATCGTCACTTTGAAATAAACCTCTGTCGACAGAGGACTAGGCACACACTTCTCACTTTTAGCCACTTGTTTACAGGCGTTGTTGCTCGCTTGGTGTAGCTTGTGGCGTGCGGCTAACTATGGCACATATGGCTCAGGTCTTCCCGTCTTCGAAAAATCAAAACCTGTAGCTGAGCAGTGGACATGAACACCAAAGAAAGAAAATAAAGAATTAGATTCACATTCAGCTTCATACTTCGAAACTATTCATCTTCCTACTATGGGTGTTCGCCCTTCCTCTGGCTCCGCTATGTAGATGACATCTTTGCTCTTTGGCCTCATGACTCTAAGTCTCTTCCAATCATTTTTCGATTCCCTTAGTAATCTTACCCCTTCCATTAAGTTTAAAGCTGAATGGGAATCTAATTATTTGCTTCCTTTCCTTGATGTTCATGTCCACAGCTCGGATTCAGGTTTTGCTTTTTCCGTGTATCGCAAGCCTATGCAGAGTGGCATATACATTCACTACTTTTCTTACCATGCTTCCTCTGTCAAGAAAAGTGTTCTTATTTCTCTTTCTTTCCGTGCTCTCCGCATTTGTTACTCTCAGTTCCTTGAATCGGAAATTTCCACTCTTCGATATTCATTCTTTCGTCTTGGCTACCCTTTCCATTTCATAAACTACCTCCTCACGTTCTAAACGGACTTTCTTCTCTCCCAAACTCTCTACTCCTGGAGAATCTCCTGTTCTCTGCCTTCCCTATATTTCTAGTCTTTCTAATCACAATGTTCCATTCCTTAGACATCAAACTTACTTTTCGCCAGACTAACTCTTCGCACCAATCTAGTTAGTACCTCTCCTCCAGCTGATGTCTACTATATTTCATGTTCCTCTTGTCCTCTTCAGTACTTTGGAGAAACTGGCCGTTCTCTTTCTGACAGACTCAAGGAGCACATAAGTAGTATTAGGCTTGCCGACACCAACAATGCGCTTTTCTGCCATGTCAGAGATCACAGTCATCCTATTGACTGGTCTTCTGCTAAAACTATCTACCCTACTTCTAACTTTCACAGTCGCCGTCTGGTTGAATCCTTCCTTATTCACAACTTTCCTTGTATTAATCTTAGTCGTGGCTTTGTCTCTGTAAATGCCTTCCTTTCTCATTACACTGTAAAACGCTCCAAACCTCTGAACATAAGTAACTAAACCTGATTCTATTTTTCTCCTTCTCTTTCTTACTCTTCCCCTTTCCTTTTTTCCCGTTTTCTTCAATGGGTTTCCTTTCTTCTGCCTTGTGTGTTTGGTTGTTTATTTCCCCCCGCGTGTTTTTTGTTCATACCCCTTGTGGGCACTTAGCTCTCCTGCAGTGCTCCTATTTCTTGGCCTTTGACTCTACTACCACCTTTCTACTTCCTTTTTCTGTCTGCTGGCTTGCATATACTCCCTCCTTCTCTCCTTTCTGTTAGTGTGACTTTGTAAATGGTCCAAGTCGGACCGAAACGTCGTGGTAAGCTCCTCTCTCCTATGTGTGGGTTATTTGTGTATTGTTCCAGTCACGGTATTGTGCCTTTTTGGTCTTGATGCTCAAATTGGATGGCGATGAAGATAGAGACCTTAGGATTGAGGAGGTTGTACAGTTTCTCCTGCAGAGTGCTCGTCAGGAGTGTTTCCAGAGTCTTTTTCTTCGTCTCTGAGATAATACTATAAAATGGGCGAATTCGCACATGGTGCACCATTAAGGTGTCGCAGACGACCTAGGAGAGAGCCAACTCAGTGAGGTGCGTGAACAGTGGTATTTCCGTGGTCACTCGCTGATGATGATGCGAGTCCTAATGTGTGATCTAAGCTTTATAAAGTCACAAATAATAATAATAATAATAATAATAATACTCGTATGTGTTTAGGAAATTCTACAAATATTGTATTAGCAGTAGCACATATTCATTAAGTTAGTTTTAGTTTAATATCTTAATTATGCACCCCATACCCATCCTGTGGGCGGTAGTCAAAAGATTACAGAGGTACATAATGGGTCCAGAGACTGGGCCCCAAAATTTTTGATAGCTGAGCAAGTTTCAAAGGTAATGAATCATGTAAATAAATTTACTTACTTACGTTTATACATGGTTACAATCATGAACAAATTATAAAGTAATGAGCAATTCACACGTCCACACCCGGTCACAACTGTAATGAGTTCTTGGTGCAAATATTATTTGTTGGGACACACACACACACACACACACACACACGTGGTAATGCTTTATTTACAGGGAGCAAAGTCAGGGCATTTTTCTAGAATGGTCTGTAATATACCACTGTGGATAAAATACTTTGACATATCTTGAACATTTCTGAGTGAGTTGTCTCTGAATTCATTAATTTTATCGCATTCCAGTACATAATGACGCAGGGTGTGACAATAGTCCATCTGGCAAAGTTTACATTTTATTTGGTCTACATCTGGTGGTGGTGATTTAACCTGCCAAAGATACTTATAACCAAGCCGGAGCCGGGCGGTAGTGACATCCAAGATTCTGCATATTTTGTTGGATGCACCATAGACATGTGGCTCCTTCTGCATGATAGAATGATGATAGATGGACTGACTGGTGTCAATCTTCCTGAATCTTAAGTCAATAAAATTCAGTTGAAGGTCTTTTCGTATTATTGTTCTCAAACTCCTAACTGACAAGCCAAGATTGTAATCTACCCCCTCTTTGAAAGCATACAACTTAGCCAATTTATCAGTTCTATCATGCATCTGAAGACCAATGTGAAATGGAATCCACAGCATGTGCACTCTGACTCTACTATCAACAATCCTAACATACCCGTGTCTGGCTTCTGACACAAGCATGCCTTAATGAGTTGAGAGCATTTATGGATGACAGAGAATCAGTTACATTTAAAGTGTCAACCTTAGATACATGGACGCATTTGAGTGCAAGAAGTATGGCAAACAGTTCTGTCTGAAGTGTAGAGGCCCAGTTATTGATGCGTGCTCCAATTTCTTTAAGAGAGCCATCACTCTGCATGACAACAGCAGCACTACCAGCTGCACCAGTGGATTGGTGATCAGAATCATCAATGTAAATAATTTGTGAGTGTGTGTGCTGTGTGACTAAGTTATCAATACAGCTTAAGGCATCATGTTTGGCTTCAAGGCGAAGCTTTGGTTGTGATTTAAGAAGTAGTTTGGGGGTAATTGGAGGGATGGTAGTTTAGAATGGGGTAATATTCCATGGAGCGGAGAAATGCCGCTGTTGCCTTACTTGACATAGATCATGTATCTGATTCATGCGGAGGTCGGTTCCAATTTTTTCGATCCATCTGGAGGGATGTTCACCAGTGCTGAGGAAAGTTTGGAGGGCTTCTGTGCAGGGGTTTGAATGGGCTTGCCTGAGCATATTAACCCCAATTAGGATATTTCTTTCAGTAACACGATCTCTGAAGCTTGGAATATCAAGTTCTTTCTGCATATTTAAAATTTTGGCAGTACGAGGGCATCCTAAAATGATCCTCATTGCTTCGTTCTACAGTTTTTCCAGCCCTCCAATCTTCCAGTCAGACACAAGAGCAAGTAGTGGCGCAGCATAATCAACCAATGATCTAATATAAGCAAGATACATCATTTTCACAATTTTACCATTAGCACCATACCTGGGGTGAAACCCTGCCACAACTCTAAGTGCTCTCAGCCTTTCTTTGTATTGATGACAAAGTCTCGTTACAACAGGTCCAAGTAGTGGGACCTCAAAGCCTTGATACCTGTATCTGTTTACATATTCTAGAAGAGACCCATCATGCAACTGGATCTGGCGAACTGTGCCTCTCTGTCGAGGAGGACGCCTATTGAGTATCTTTGTTATATCCGTAGATATTATCAACCCCAGGTCCTGACACGAGGCTTGTACATGGTTAAGGATGTTTTGGGTGTTGGAGAATCCGGTGGTGTGAATCATTATATCATCAGCAAAACTAATCATATAATGATGGGGCTGGCTAGGCATAGCAGTAAGGCATTAATTAGAATATTGAATAGAGTGGGACTGAGCACACCTCCCTGTGGGGTTCCTAATTCAAAGTCTTTAGTTATACTTCTATGCCCCTGGAACAACACAGAAGACTTTCTGTTGGACAGGTAACCTTTAATCCAGCGGAGAAGCCATCTAACATCCATTCTGGTAAGTGCACTAATGCTTACCTGTCGGTTGGTTACATCAAAAGCAGATTTAAGGTCAAGGAAGGTAGTGTATGAGCTGTCAGTGTGCAGGGTGAGAAAGGTGGCTATGCAATGATGCACACTCCTTCCATGCATGAAACTATGCAACCGCGGGGACAAAAATTGTTTGATTCTGTACATGAGACGATTAAGAATCATCCTCTCGAATGTTTTACACAAGCAGCTAGTAAGAGATATTGGGCGAAATGCATTTTGTTGATTGGGCTTAGGAATGGGAATGATGAGGCTGTTGGTCCAAGATTTAGGGAGCTCCCCAGTTACATAGCTCATGTTATATAATTCAAGTAAAGGATTACCTGGTACTCGACACAGCAATCTGAGTACGTTGTAAGCAATACCATCCTCACCAGGCGACGTGGAGTTGCCCTTAGTGCTGCATCAAGTTCAAAGTCAGTGAAAGGAATGTTACAGTCATCTTCCTTGCTGAGCATAAAACAAACAAGTCTCTCCCTTGCATCATATTTGTCATTTAATTTCGCTTGTGTGGTACTGGGAAGATTGTCATAGCTAGATGTAGCAGCCCAAGCACTGACTAGCTCATTCGTCCTATGTAAGGGATGAGGGTGCGCGATGTGACCAGTTCTGTTACCCTTAATTCTATTTATGTCCCTCCATGCCCGGCTAAGTGGGGTGTAAGCATTGAGACCATTGACAAATTTTTCCCAGTCAGTTTGCCGCAGCTCTGTCATACGCTCTCTGGCAGCAACAAGGGCAGTTTGAAAGAGCTTCAGCATTCCAGGGGTACGATGTCTTCTATAGGCTAGGCCTAGTCTGCGAGCAGTACGTTTCAGTGTTCGAAGTTTAGGATCATTGCAATAAGTATGGTTTTTATGGGAGGTATGATTATTATGGAAGTTAGTTGGGTTTAGAGTTCCATGAGGTTTCAGAGGCGGCTCTAAGTAGTTCTGAATACTGCTCACAAGGTCACTGTTAAAGGTCTCAACAGAGGAACACTCATGGGAATTATACCAGTCAGTCACATGTGCAACAAAGTCATAATTCATTAAGTGTGGTCTGTTTCCACTGGGATCCAAAGAGAAAAAAAAACGTTCCCATGCCGGGAATCGAACCCGGCCCTCGTGGGTGAGAGCCACGTATCCTAACCACTAGACCACACGGGAACGATGGTATAAGGGTGACGAGAGTCTATAAGTTTATCTAGTTTCCCCCCATTCACTTTATATTTGTAAGATTTTCAGCTTTCCTAACATGGCTTGTAGCAATGGGTTGTGATTCCACTTTATGTAAAATGTTAAAATAGAGATCTGCAGTAGACCTCTTGGTCCATGCTAGGTAAGTGTCACTCTTAAGAATATAAGGGAGAAAAAAATGACTTGGCTACTGGTCCTTGCTAGGTAGGTGCAGTTGACACATAATAAAGGAAAAACGCTTTAATAGTAACCCTGATTATATAATAAGACACGGAGAAGTCAGTCCCATGTGGGTGGAAAAAAAAGCACAGAAGAAATCTGCTCACTTTAGCTTCATAACAAATGTATGTCTTCACCTCCACCCCAACTCTTATTGCAAAAATTTGTAGTGCTGTTAAAATGTGTAATGGTTAAAGATTTCATTTAGATTATTATCCCTGAGAATTAGTAATCTAGGATAACCTAACAATGTCAAACACTGTGGCTTACTTCCGTTAGGGTCCTTTGGCTCTCTTTCCCAGTATGTGACTCTCAACAGTTGACTAATACCCAGGTACCTATTTAATGGTAATTGAACAGGAACAACATTTGTAAGGAGCACTCCCAACATTTCCTCTCATTTGTGGTTTGAATTAGATTTCTTCGGGTGTGAGCTAACTAGTAACTGATAATTTAAGAGAATTCACGTAAAATAAATGATAAACGCATGAACAGCCAGATCGCTAAAGCTCTCGCTTCACACGGCGAGGGTCTGCGTTCGATTCCCGGGGCGGGAAGAAACATTGGGCGTGTTTCTTTATGTTCACCCATCAGTAAAATGGGTACCTGGGTGTTAGTCGACTGGTGTGGGTCGCATCCTGGGACAAGGAACTAATTTGCCCGAAATGCTAAGCATAACAAGGTTCTTTCTATATAGTAGTATGTCAGCTAGGTCTGTATACCTTGTACATGTACTTGTAGTAAATAAAGATATTATTATTAAACACTTTTTCTTCATACACCGGGTTTTACAGGGTTAGATTGAGGGTTTATAACTATATTTACAAGCTAAGAGCTGTTACCTACATCAACTCATTTCAAACATTTTTTTTATTGTTATAAGCCATACAAATAGGGAACAGGATGAAGTTGAAGCCATCTGAAAGTCAGCGATTTAATTTGGTCATATGTTTTTATTTCGTTAATATCATTATGCTGCACGAACATGTTCTAGATTCGAGTCATCCTAGGATGATGTGATGTTAATAATAATAATAATAATAATAATAATAATAATAATAATAATAATAATAATAATAATAATTATTTACTACAAGTACATGTACATGGTATACAGGCCTAGCTGACATCAGTGACATACTACTATATAGAAAGTCCCTTGTTATGCTGAGCATTTCGGGCAGATTAGGTCAGTGTCCTAGAATGCGACTCACACCAGTCGACTAACACCCAGGTAGCTCACTTCTCGCTGTCGCGGAGTGTTTACCTGGAGAGAATTCCAGGGGTCAACGACACTGCGGCCCGGTCTGTGACCAGAGCCTGATCAACCAGGCTGTTACTGTTGGCCGCACGCAGTCCAACGTACGAACCACAGCCTGGCTGGTCAGGTACCGACTTCAGGTGCCTGTCCAGTGCCTTCTTGAAGACAGCCAGGGGTTTGTTGATAATCCACCTTATGTATGCTGGGAGGCAGTTGAACAATCTTGGGCCCCTGACACTTATTGTGTTGTCCCTCAACATGCTAGTGGCACCAGTGTAGCCAAGTGGATATTAGCAAATATTTACTAACAAACTTGTTTGAAATAAAAAAAAAAGGAATTAAATTTCTCTCTCTCACACACACACACACACACACACACACACACACACACACACACACACACACACACACCACAAACACACAAAACGGTAACTAACACGCCTGTGCCTAGGACTAAATGGTAACTAACACACACACACACACACACACACCATCTAAGTCTTCCCCAGGTTCATGTGTCCAGGAGTCCATCTGTGTCCCCTCAGATATTCTCCCTTCCCCACTTAATATCCTACACTCAGTAATCTTTCACTCAGTAAGTATTCTTCCATATAAGTCTTTCCCAGGTCCATGAGTCCAGGAGTCCATCTGTGTCCCCTCAGATATTCTCCCTTCCCCACTTAATATCCTACACTCAGTAATCTTCCATCTAAGTCTTCCCCAGGTTCATGTGTCCAGGAGTCCATCTGTGTCCCCTCAGATATTCTCCCTTCCCCACTTAATATCCTACACTCAGTAATCTTTCACTCAGTAAGTAATCTTCCATCTAAGTCTTTCCCAGGTCCATGAGTCCAGGAGTCCATCTGTGTCCCCTCAGATAATCTCCCTTCCCCACTTAATATCCTACACTCAGTAATCTTTCACTCAGTAAGTAATCTTCCATCTAAGTCTTTCCCAGGTCCATGAGTCCAGGAGTCCATCTGTGTCCCTCAGATATTCTCCCTTCCCCACTTAATATCCTACACTCAGTAATCTTCCATCTAAGTCTTCCCCAGGTTCATGTGTCCAGGAGTCCATCTGTGTCCCCTCAGATAATCTCCTTCCCCACTTAATATCCTACACTCAGTAATCTTTCACTCAGTAAGTAATCTTCCATCTAAGTCTTTCCCAGCTCCATGAGTCCAGGAGTCCATCTGTGTCCCCTCAGATATTCTCCCTTCCCCACTTAATATCCTACACTCAGTAATCTTCCATCTAAGTCTTCCCCAGGTTCATGTGTCCAGGAGTCCCCTCAGATATTCTCCCTTCCCCACTTAATATCCTACACTCAGTAATCTTCCATCTAAGTCTTCCCCAGGTTCATGTGTCCAGGAGTCCATCTGTGTCCCCTCAGATAATCTCCCTTCCCCACTTAATATCCTACACTCAGTAATCTTTCACTCAGTAAGTAATCTTCCATCTAAGTCATTCCCAGCTCCATGAGTCCCCCTCAGATAATCTCCCTTCCCCACTTCCTATGCTACACTCAGTAATCTAAGCCTTCCCCAGATTCAGGTGTCCAGGAATCTATCCGTGGGCCCCCGGATGTCTTCCCTTTCCCTGAAGTTCTGGAAACTCGCTTCGTATTTTTTATGCCTCACCCAGCCCCACCCCCCAGTCCCATCCCCCAGTCCCATCCCAGGTCCCATCCCAGGTCCGTGGTTCCAAGTTGGGGGCATGGGGCCGGGCGCAGGCGGGCGTGGCGGGGCGGGGGCGAGAGCGCGCGGAAGGAGACCGCTCAGGTATGAGGGGCTGTGGAATGAGGAGCTGTGGCATACCCTCTGGAGGCATGGCGGCCATTTTGAGGATCTCTGGCACAAAGTACACTACTACACCCTAGGTCCGTGGTTTAAGGTACACACCCTTCACCACTTTCCAGAGGTCAGCAGTCCCACCCCAGGTCCGTGGTTCCAAGTGTTCATCCATACACCCTTCACCACTTTCCTGAGGTCAGCAGTCCCACCCCAGGTCCGTGGGTCCAGGTATACACCCTTCACCACTTCCCTGAGGTCAGCAAGTCCCACCCAAGGTCCGTGGGACCAGGTTCACACCCGTCACCACTTCTCCAAGGTCAGCAAGTCCCAACCCCAGGTCCGTGGTTCCAAGTGTTCATCCATACACCCTTCACCACTTCCCTGAGGTCAGCGGTCCCACCCCAGGTCAGTGGCTCCAGGTATTCACCCTTCACCACTTCCCTGAAGTCAGCGGTCCCACCCCAGGTCCATGGTTCCAAGTGTTCATCCATACACCCTTCACCACTTCCCTGAGGTCAGCAGTTTTAGCCACCCTTGAGGCACTGTCCATATATGATATTACTACACAAGTGTATTAATATCAGTATACGAAGGTAGATGTTATTACAGAGGAAGACACGCAGAAAATCTGCGCTCTGTAATAACATCCACCTGGACAGACCCGAACGTCGACTACCTGAGACAAGAGAGATCTCTATCCCAGTTAGCCCACCAAGGAGTGGCCACTAAGTTAAAATTTTGAACATATATTTATATTTAATATTGTACCTATGTCAATTATTTAATTGTTCAATTATTTAGTTGTATAAGAGTATTTGTGAACGTTTTTATGTGCGTAAATAATTGTCGGTGTGTGAACCTTTGTGTTCCCTGCACGATAACTGTAATTAATTGTTATGAATTATCGTTTTTTTCTTGTTATTGATCTTCTTTATTTGCATGGTACGCTAAGGTTCTCAAGCGCGCACTCTTCTTTACACTAAATTGTGTATTTCCACATACAAATCCTACACAATCACACAGATGCACAAATAAAGCAACATACACACAAACATAAACATCTGTATAAAACATACACATATATTTATTCAACAATGCATACTATCCTCTCCTTTCGGTATTACTATTATATGAAGAAATACACACGCACTTACAAGTCACACTTCTTCCTCTACGTTACATACTCACACACACACACACACACACACACACACACACACACACACACACACACACACACACACACACACGTATGTACACATATGTAAGTCAGGTGTACAAACACGGACACACCTTCAGGAAAAGACTGGTGTCAGGACGTAGTTCCTGGTGATAATATTATCAAGGTTATTATCAACCTTTTGTGTTTCCCAGTGACTAGTTAATGATGCTGGACCCACTGTAAAGTTCTCATAAGTCTCAGTCTCCTATGTCCGGCTTATTTATGTATGTATTAATGTACAATTTTTAAATGTATACATGTATTTATGGATATTTGATTATCTCTATACATATGAATATGCATATATGGTGGTCACGGTTTCGAGACATATTTGCTGATTATGTAGACTAAATGAAGGATGGTGGAGAGAAGAGCCCTAGTGAGAGTAATTATTGAGTTGTGTGGCGCATATATATATATATATATATATATATATATATATATATATATATATATATATATATATATATATGCGCGCCTAAGTGGCTATCATCACCAAGAACAACATTAATGTTCACTATGATGAACGCAACCAAGAACAATACTGGTGTTCACCTTTACATTAACAGTCAAATGTTGTAATGAACAACACCGACATGAACAACACTGACTTGAACAACACTTGTACATAAAATGTAATTCTGGTGAGTAATAACAAACAAGTACTCAGACAAGATAGTAAATTTGTCATCTAATTACTTAATAAAATATTTTTTTCAGTGGTTGATTCATAGCTCCTGGTCCCTCTTCATAACTTCATTTTACCGATTTTGTTGATTTCTGGTCTACAAATTCAAATTCAAATTCTTTATTTCAAGTAATATACAAGGTGGGGTGTACTTATAATTATACATTTTATGAAGTAGATATTACAAGATGGCCAATAATATGATAGGTCTTACTCAATAGCGATACAATGATTATACAGATAGTAAGGTTAGGTAATTGAAGTGATTAACTAGGTTTACAAAATTGAGGTTTTGGAATTTAAATATTTAAGAATTTAACAATTAGTTTAAGAATTTAACAATTAGTTTATATATTAATGGTAAAGGTGATGTATTGGCATAATACAGTTTCTATATTGGAGTGTTTTAGGCAAACTATCCATTCTTGAAACTGTGTATATTGTTTGCCTTCACCACCACTTGACCTAGTACAGTCCACTTACCTCCCTAAGACTGGAAAAGTAATTATATATTCTAGTACACAAGTGATATCACAATATACAAAACAACCACTGTGAAAAATCGACTTAGAAATCAGGAATGCCCTTGCAAGTTCACTATTTTCTCACATTGGTTGTTTTGTATATTCTGGTATGTTAATGGTAGAGTAACTTAACAAAACATAACAACTTTAAAATAAGATTAAAAAAAAAAAAGCTTGGTGGGCAGGTTGGGTCACCGGGAGATAAAGCAGGTCAGGTCACCAGGTCAAGTCTACCGGGAATTGTTTTGACTTGTAATTTTTTATTTTATTGTGTTTATAGTTTCCTTCAGGTGAATCACAACTGTTTTGAGTTAACACAGTTAATTCACAACAGTTGTGATTCACGCCACTACTTCCTCTTTCATACACACTACTTCCTCTTTCATACACACTACTTCCTCTTTCATACACACTACTTCCTCTTTCATACACACTACTTCCTCTTTCACACACACTACTTCCTCTTTCACACACACTACTTCCTCTTTCACACACACTACTTCCTCTTTCATACACACTACTTCCTCTTTCATACACACTACTTCCTCTTTCATACACACTACTTCCTCTTTCATACACACTACTTCCTCTTTCATACACACTACTTCCTCTTTCATACACACTACTTCCTCTTTCATGCACACTACTTCCTCTTTCATACACACTACTTCCTCTTTCATACACTACTTCCTCTTTCATACACTACTTCCTCTTTCATACACACTACTTCCTCTTTCATACACACTACTTCCTCTTTCATACACACTACTTCCTCTTTCATACACACTACTTCATCTTTCATACACACTACTTCCACTTTCATACACACTACTTCACTTTCATACACACTACTTCCACTTTCATACACACTACTTCCTCTTTCATACACACTACTTCCTCTTTCATACACACTACTTCCTCTTTCATACACACTACTTCCTCTTTCATACACACTACTTCCTCTTTCATACACACTACTTCCTTTCTATACACTACTTCCTCTTTCATACACACTACTTCCTTTCATACACACTACTTCCTCTTTCATACTCACTACTTCCTTTCATACACACTACTTCCTCTTTCATACACACTACATTCTCTTTCATACACACTACTTCCTCTTTCATACACACTACTTCCTCTTTCATACACACTACTTCCTCTTTCATACACACTACTTCCTCTTTCATACACACTACTTCCTCTTTCATACACACTACTTCCTCTTTCATACACACTACTTCTCTTTCATACACACTACTTCCTATTCATACACACTACTTCCCTTTCATACAACTACTTCCTCTTTCATACACACTACTTCCACTTTCATACACACTACTTCCCTTTCATACACACTACTTCCTCTTTCATACACACTACTTCCTCTTTCATACACACTACTTCCGCTTTCATACACACTACTTCTCTTCATACACACTACTTCTCTTTCATACACACTACTTCCCTTTCATACACACTACTTCCCTTTCATACACACTACTTCCTCTTTCATACACACTACTTCCCTTTCATACACACTACTTCCCTTTCATACACACTACTTCTCTTTCATACACACTACTTCCTCTTTCATACACACTACTCCTTTCATACACACTACTTCTCTTTCATACACACTACTTCCTTTCATACACACTACTTCCTCTTTCATACACACTACTTCCTCTTTCATACACACTACTTCCCTTTCATACACACTCGCTTCAACCACGACTCCGTTTCATACACCTACTGCGCTTTCATACACATATTCTTTTCATACACACTACTTCCAATTTCACATCACACACACACACACATACAACAGATCTAGTGTCTAATCGACATGTGCCTAGGACAAAATGGTAACTAACGTAGCATGACTCGACCCTTGCAACCACAACTAGGTGAGTACAACTAGGTGAGTGTACACACACACGGGTCCAGGAGCTGTGACTCTACTCCTACAACCAAAATTAGTGAGTACGCATACAGTACACACACACACTAACTACACCTATAACGCTGAGCCCTACCCATGTAGCAATGCTCACATAAAACAAATTTACTTTCCCGACTTCTGAGAAGTAAGCAACAAAGAAAGACAAGACAAAGCAGAGCTTAGTAAAGAAAAATGTCAAGAGTGTAGTACGCAAATATAGAATTATCAAACATGAGTGAAGAACTGAAAGAACTTATAGCAGAGGTAACTCCAGACATCATAGCAGTCACTAAGACAATGCTAACTGGGATGATAACAGATGCTGTAGTCACAACAGAAATATAAGTAATATGTAATGAAATAGGAACGGGGTTAGGCAGAGGCTTTGTATTAATAATCGTTGTTCTTAATTTATAAAGCGATGAGAAGAATAAGAAGAAATGTTTAAAATGACTACATAGTGGGAACAATTAAGAGTAGGGGGTCGACAGTATTCATAACAATTATCTGCATCCCACCATCAAAAAGCAGGAGAACGAGGTAGAAACATGAGCATAACAAGGCAATAGGTTATACAGTAACAGAGGCAGCAAAAATAACTCATGGGACTGAAGCATACCTATTAATCATAGGTGATTTCATCCACAAACAAATAGATTGGGAGACTGGGACACACACGAACCAGAAACATGGAGGGCTAAGATGAGGCAGGTGGTTAGGAAAAACTAGGTATCAACATGTCAAAAACACAATGTAAGAGCATGAAATGAAATAGTAAAACTGAATCTAATCTTAATAAGGCTTCTCACATAAGTGAAACCTTACATAACAAGCATACCGCCCAACAAACTACCACCACCAATCATTCATACTACCACTCCTGTCTAATGAACTTTTCCCTCACACTAACTTGTGAGCATCCACACTTGGGAAGAGAAAATTTTCGAGTTGATGAAAGAATTCCTTAATGCATTGCAGTGGAAAAGAAACTTGAAAGAATTTCAACGAATCATATGGAGTACCTAGCTAGAAAGTGCTGGGGGAAAAAATCATACCCAGAAGAAGGGAATATGGCAAAAACAAAGAGAGCACTTGGTTCAGCTGCAGATGCAAAGAGTAGTAAAAGAGAACTATAGCATTTAAAAAAAAATGAACGAGTAGCGAAAACAGAGAAGTGGTATTGCAGAGGGAATACCAGAGACTAAAGGCATAAGATAAGTGCTGGACACCATACACACATCAGCAGAAAAGGAAAAATTTCTTTCGGTTAAGCTGCAATAGGGAGAAGAACTCTGAACAAAGAGCCAGGATTTACAACAATTCATTGAATATGGAACAGTTCCCAACAATCTGAAAGATAGCAAATGTACTTCGTATATTTAAGGCAGAAGACGAGCAAGAGGTGTTGAACTAGTATCCAGCATCATTGATATGCATATCATTCCAGGAAATAAAGAGATTATCAGAAGGAGAGCAGAATATAACTTAGAAGAAGCTATGTAAACAATAAACAGCAAGGGATTAGAGATGGCTAATCTTGTCTTGGAGTTCTTGTGTTGGAGTTCTATGATAATTAATAGACGTGAAACAAGATAAAGAGAGATGGATGGATTGCATATTCTTGTGCTGCCAGTAGGCATTTAATGCTGTACCTTACAAGAGGCTTGAAATCCTGTGGTCCAGATGATTCATGAGTCGTTAGCTCATCTCAACATGTGTCACAAGCATAGAGAGTTCCGTTGATGCTTGGACCATGTTCATGTCCCGAAAGGAGGATGACAAAGTTGATCCCTTGTATCAGAAATCTTCCCTATGAGGATAGACTGAGGGCCCTGAATCTGCACTCTCTAGAAAGGCGTAGAATTAGGGGGGATATGATTGAGGTGTACAAATGGAAAACAGGAATAAACAAAGGGGATGTAAATAGCGTGCTGAAAATATCCAACCAAGACAGGACTCGCAGCAATGGTTTCAAGTTGGAAAAGTTCAGATTCAGGAAGGATATAGGAAAGCACTGGTTTGGTAATAGAGTTGTGGATGAGTGGAACAAACTCCCGAGTACCGTCATAGATGCTAAGACGTTGTGTAGTTTTAAAAATAGGTTAGATAAATACATGGGTGGGTGTGGATGGGTGTGAGTTTGGACCTGACTAGCTTGTACTAGGTCAGATGCAGTGCTCCTTCCTTAAGTGAATGTAACCTGACCTGGCTGGGTCGGGGCATTGGCTTAAGCCGTTGGAGATTTGGACTTGCCTCAACATGTGCACAAGCTGAGAGTTCCGTTAATGCTTTTTGACCATGTTCATGTCTGAAAAATAAACACTCAGATGCCAAGGCAAAGACTTGTAACAGTCCCACTTTCCAGTAGACTTGCCCTACAGTTAGGGGCATATTTACAGGCATGTCCTTGGGAAGTGGCAGGTTCAGTGGGAACTACAGACTGGCAGGAAGTTATGAAGAGTTTGGCAGGACCTGACGGTTTGGCTCTCCTTCAACAGTAATCGTCACTAAATAAATCTCTGTTGACAGAGGACTGGGCACACACTTCACACGTTTAGCCACTTGTTTGCAGACTTTGTTGCTCACTTGGTGTAGCTTGTGACATGTGGCTAACTATGGCACATATTTAAACACATGGCTCAGGTCTTCCCGTCTTCGATATGAGAACTTTCAGTTAAGACTTTTGACAAAAATAATTTAGTGTTTTTAACTGATAATTATTTTAACTTCGCATAATAGAACTTATTTGTGTTTAGAGATTATGCTCGTAGTTGTTGTTGTTGTTTGTTAGTTTATCTTTGGTTTTAGAGTGTGAGTGTGTGTTGTGTGTGTGTGTGTGTGTGTGTGTGTGTGTGTGTGTGTGTGTATGTGTTTGTGCGTGCGCGCGCACAGGCTTTGTATGTATGTTTACTTCTATGAGCGCTATATGAGCGCTATATTTGTGAATCATAATGGTATTCACAAATAAGCTTCACTTAAACTGTAACTTATGTCTACGTTTCGTTTCAGCTTCAACCATTAACAGGTCACACAGAGAAGAGATATAGCGATGAGAAGCATAAGCAGAAATGTTTAAAATGACTACATAGTGGGAACAATTAAGAGTAGGGGGCCGACAATATTCATAACAATTATCTGCATCCCACCATCAAAAAGCAGGAGAACGAGGTAGAAACATGAGCACAACAAGGCAATAGGTGGGAGTAACAGAGGCAAAAAAAGAACTCATGAGACTGAAGCATACCTATTAATCATAGGTGATTTCATCCACAAACAAATAGATTGGGAGACTGGGACACACACGAACCAGAAACATGGAGGGCTAAGATGAGGCAGGTGGTTAGGAAAAACTAGGTATCAACATGTCAAAAACACAATGGAAGAGCAGGAAATGAGACAGCAAAACTGCGTCTAATCTTAATTAGACTTCTCACATAAGTGAAACTGAATAACCACTGAGTGCGACTATATGGAACTAATTGTGAAGGTTCAACAGCCCTATCAGACCCTCAATGAGTATTTGATAAGGCCGATTCCTCCATATGGAAATGAAAAGACAGAAAATTCAATGATAGCATTATAAGATAAACAATATTATTAATAATAAGTAGAACTGGTTTATAAAAGCTCTCGCTTTACACGACGAGTGTCTGCGTTCGATTCCCAGCGCGGGTCGAAACATTGGGCGTGTTTCTTTACACCGATTGTCTATGTTCACCCATCAATAAAATGGGTACTTAGGAGTTAGTCGACTGGTGTGGGTCGCATCCTGGGACAAGGACTTAATTTGCCCGAAATGCTCTGCATAACAAGCGGCTTTCTATATAGTAGTATGTCACTGATATCTAGGCCTATATACCTTGTGCATGTACTTGTAGAAATAAAGATATTATTATTAATTGAGAGAGCGGGAAAGTTGGGACGGGCAAAGGCTAACGCCGGAGAGAGCGTGTCAGCAGCCGTAGAAACCAGCCAACAGGGTGGGGACAGCTGCTACAAGCCGAAGTTCATGAGTTTAGTTTACTGTCGAATTTGGAATGGCCCATTCTTAAAATTTATAAACACTTCTTTGGGAAGGTATTAAACTAGTGGTGTGAAGTTGTATGGCGGCAACGGAGGTAAGAGTTCATTTACTGTGAAGCTGAAGGTTGTAGGGAATGCAGCGTTTATCATAGAGGTATATACATCATGGAGTACAAGATCTTGGTGGAAACGCATTGTGAAGTGATGAAATAAAGTTGGTAGCAGACGTAGGCTGTTGGGTAACTTGGTGAATTCTGTGTAAGTTTGAAGTCTAGTGACAATAGCATAAATCGAGGCCTCAAGTATTTTCCTATTTGCGATTTCTTTCCTGAAAGGGAACTTTGCTGTGTGATGATCATTCTTACAGTTGAAACAGTTCGATTGAGAGATAGAAATGCAATCTTTATAAGTGTGTCTTGTTCCAAGGTTAGAACGAATTTTCTTCCCTTTAATGGGCAGTGTTTGGCGAAATAGCTATAGGCAAAGCAGTTCAAACATAGGGGTGATGATGGAAATAAATGGTGATAAAATACGACAAATGGACAAATACACATAGCAGATCATGGATCGCTAGTGACCTTGATCCCACGGCAGTGGAATCTTTATCTAGTCAGACAGATCTGACTTCGATAAGTCGTTCACTCGCGTGAGCAACGTTGTCATAAGGATCCATTTACTGCTATGTGTTTATTTTTCCATAGGGGTGATGAGGTGGAATACCTCTTGTTTTATGATCCTGGGATTAATATGTTAAATGGTATGCGCAAACCTTCACTGAGTGCTTCAGATGCCATAGAGATTTCGGCGAGGGTGACCTTGATCACAGAGGTGGCAGCTGGAATTTTTGTGATGGAGTCGACAGTGGTCCAGTCATTTTTATCTTGAATAAGTCATTTCAAGTCGCCTATTGACTGGGTAATGGCCCCTCAACACAGTGAAAGGATTCACTTGGAAATCATTGTCTTTGAGAACATTACTGATGTGGTGATGCTCATGTTGGCTTCGGCCTTGTCAAAGCGGATAACGATGAAGATAAGACACCTTACGATTGAAGAGTTTGACAGTTTCTCCGAGATGATACTACAAAATGGGCGAATTCGCACATGGTGCACTATGACCATGTTACTTATGACCTACGTAGGAGAGAGCCGACTCATCAAGGTGCGTGAACAGTGGTACTTCCTGGTCACTCGCTGATGACGATGCGAGTCCTAAATAATAATAATCGTAGATATATAGGAAATTCTACAAATATTGTATTGGAAGTAACACATATTCTTATAATGCTTCCAAGGCACCTTGATATTTTAAGTATACATAAATTCCATAAATTCATTAAGTGTGGCCTATTTCCACTGAGATCCAAAGAAAGAAAGAAATAAAAAAACATTCCCGTGCCGGGAATCGAACCCGGACCTCGTGGGTGAAAGCCACGTATCCTAGCCACTAGACCACACGGGACTGGACTTCAAGGATGAAAAGAATCTATAAGTTTACCAGTTCTTCCACATTCACTTTATAATTGTAAGATTTTCTGGTTTGAATCAGATTTCATCAGTGAACTGTAGATATGTAGATATAAATCGCAATGCAAACCTGTTAACCCATTTGGGACCTAGTTCCTGGGCCTTTTATGTATCCATATGCTTTTGCGCTACAGTCCACAGGATGGGTATGAGGTGCACAATAAACTAGCCACTTCGGTGGCAAAATCTAATCTAATCATCAGTTGTGAGCTTGATATATATATATATATATATATATATATATATATATATATATATATATATATATATATATATATATAAAGAGAATCCAAGTACAACAATCATGTAATGTTACAGTCAGTAGAGATATAGTTATTACACAAATACACTGATTAATGCATAATAAGTCACCGGCTCCCAAAACACTTCTCTTTTACACTGAGTCATACAAGATTAGTTTAAAGGTTCTTAACGTTATTTAGAAGCTAAGAGCTGTTACTTTCATAAGCTAATTTTAAAGCCTTTTTAATGTTATAAGACATACAAATAGGGAACAGGATGATGTTGGAGCCATTTGTGTGCTAGCGATTTTCCTTGGTCATTTGATTTGATTTCGTTCATGTGATGCTTCACGAACATGTTCTAGACTCGACCCATCCTAGGAATATATGATCTCAAATGAAGTGATGTTCTTGAGAAATGTCCAGCTTGAGGATAGTTGCTGTCCGTCTTGTGAAGAAGCTCACTTTTCGCCTCGTGTGTAATAAGATCATAAGAAGGAACACTGCCAATAGATCGCGCTTTACACCCACATGAGAGGAAAAAGATTAAGATCTACACTCGCAGACAGGGCGACACACTCAAAGAATCAACGACAATAGATCAAGCTTTACTCTCACAGGAGAGATGATAGATAAAGCCCTCACTAGTTTAAATTGAACAGTAAGACCATCCTATCTGCCCTTGTGTATCTGCTTTCTTGTTCCCCTTCTCTATCTTATTCTTTCTTGGTACTTTCCTACTGTCTGCCTTTTTCCTCAGCAGGCCTACTGGCCCATGCGAGGCAAGTCCAAGTCTCCCACTGGCTTAAGCCAATGCCCCGACCCAGCCAGGTCAGGTTACATTCACTTAAGGAAGGAGTACGGCATCTGACCTAGTAGCAGAAGCTAGTCAAGACCAACTCACACCCACCCGCACCCACTCATATATTTATCTAGCCTATTTTTAAAACTACACAACGTTTTAGCCTCTATAACTGTACTCGGGAGTTTGTTCAACTTATCGACAACTCTATTACCAAACCAGTGCTTTCCTATATCCTTCCTGAATCTGAATTTTTCCAACTTAAAACCATTGCTGCGAGTCCTGTCAATACTAGATATTTTTAACACGCTATTTACATCCCCTTTATTTATTCCTGTTTT